>JAXIVD010005555.1:17500-28419 GCA_036785275.1 Cancer borealis
ACATCCCCACACCCACCCACACACCCACACCCACACACACACACACACACACACACACACACACACACACACATCAATACATCTCTTAATCAATACAATCACGGATATTCTACTAACAAATCCAGCTTCACAATCTCCTCCTCCTTGTCTTCCTCATTGTTATTCTTGGCCATCACCACCACCACCACCACCACCACCTCAACCTTTCCTCCTCCTCCTCCTCCTCCTCCTCCTCTTGATTCCATTTAACCTAATCAAACTTCAGCCAGACATCAACCAGAATTGTCATCAAGGATCGGTCGACAGCTGCCGCCGCCCCACGCCCACCCAGCTGTGTCTAAGTAGGGACTCCACACCACCGCCCTTGATACGACCACACAAGCAACGACAAGATACGGGCGGCGACGATAACTATATTAAAATTATGAATAACCCAAGAAAAGGCGTTGATATTAATAACATGGACAGCTTGGAGGAAAAGACATATATAAAAAATGTCATAGAAATGTAAATAGGATAAATAGTAATAAAAGCAAATATGAAAACAATGAAATAACGTTAAAAAACAAATAATAGCAACAATAACAACAACTGGTAATAGAATAATCAAAATATAACTAATTTAAACAGACACAGACACACACAGACACACACACACACACACAGACACACACACACACACACACACACACACACACACACACACACGCAAAGAAGGACCTTTCACCTCCACGTCAGCAAAGACTAAGAAGAGCAGCAGCATCCTCTTGACGATAAAGATTTACGTTCTCTCTCTCTCTCTCTCTCTCTCTCTCTCTCTCTCTCTCTCTCTCTCTCTCTCTCTCTCTCTCTCTCTCTCTAATATTCGGGGTCAGGCCATCGCTTAAAGTCGGTTCAGGGAGAGAACTCTGCTTTTCCTGGATAACTCACATCCACCTTCCCCTCAGACCTATACTCTTCAAACTCCCTCTCACCTCCTCCCTTATTCTCCCTCTCTTTCCCTCTCTCTTTCTCTTTGTATCTATCTTTCTGCATTTATGTTTTCTTTTAGTATTTTTCTTCATGTTTGTGTTTGTGTGTGTGTGTGTGTGTGTGTGTGTGTGTGTGTGTGTGTGTGTGTGTGTGTGTGTGTGTGTGTGTACAGGAAAAGGCACTCATGCTAGACAAGCTGCTTAAGGAATGAGATTCTGTAGACCAACTGGCGCCGTACACTCACACACACACACACACACACACACACACACACACACACACACACACACACACAGACACACATTGAAATTATAATAAGGTGCTGATGATGATGATAATGACAATGACAACAAATCCAGCCATAACTGAATCAAAATCCACAAAAAGGAGACAATGAGAGTAAAAAAGTAACTCAATAAAAGGTTCGCCTTCGTCCTTTCCTCGTTTTCAATCCTTCATCAATTATGTGAGTCCTTCGATAGGAAACTTCTTCTTCCTTCCCACAATTCATTGCTGGAAATTCCTACGTCAAAGTCTTTGGAAACAACACCAATTTACGAATGAGAGACATCGGTTTGAATTTTTTTGTCCTCGAGATTCTGAATTATTAACGAAGAAAACGAGAAAAAATATATATCAATAAGAAGAGTAAATAAAACAGTCCAACTTGAAGCCACTAGATAACGCTTATATAAAAATTTCAAAAAAACATAAATTTTGACACGCCTGGAAACTTTTACGACCAAGATAGTCTTTTCAGAATCATCGTTCAGATTCTTTCCACAAATAAACCTAAGAAGAAAAAAAACTTTACAAAAAATATAAATAGATAACTCAGAAAAGAATATAAAACTAAATTATATAAACTCTGATATATAACTTTTCATAAGGAAAAACACACTTTCCAAAGATATTCTTTTAAAATCTTGTTGGCTTTCCTTACCGGACCCTATCCCCTCGTTCTCCCTCCCTTCCTTTCCTTTCTTTTTCTTCCTCCTCCCTCATCCAAAGCAAACACTCCGCTCTCCCTTCCTTTCCTCTCCAATTCCTTATAGCAAACTTCTCATGGCTTCTCCCTTCACTCAAACAACCTTCCCTCTAACAGAATTTGATTTTTCTTCTCCATTTCCTCTTCCTCCTCCTCCTTATTTCTTTTTTCCTTCATTCCTTCCCTTCTTTCTATTTCATAAGACCTCCACACCCACACACACCCACACACACACACACACACCCACACACACACACAACCACACCCACACACACACAGCACTGCTCCTAAAACTATCCTTCTCTTCCTACGCCTTTCATACTAGTGGTAATAACATTTCCAGTTTTCCCCATCCCCTCCCTCTTACTTATCCTATCCATTCCTATCTATTCCCTTCCTTATCCTAGTATCCCTTTCCTCCACGTAGTTATCCTTTCCCTATCCTCCGTCCCCGCCTGTTCCTCCCCCTCATTCAGTTTGTTGTGACAAGAATTTCCGTCTTGACAGGAAGCATCTATGGTCGGGGAAGGCTGGCAGAAGCGAAATTGTGGTTACGGTGTGTGGCGATAAGTATAGTAAAACACACACACACGCACACGCACACGCACACACACCCACCCACACACACACACACACACACACACACACACACACACACACACACACACACCCTGTTTTCTCATTACGGTAATACGTGTGAATTGCATGGAATGTGATGGAGGAAAAACAAGTATTTCCTCAGAAAACACGTATGTATCATGCTGAGTAGGAGAGGAGGAGGAGGAGGGGGAGGAGGAGGAGGGGGAGGAGGAGGAGGGAGAGGAGGAGGGAGAGGAGGAGGAGGAGGAGGAGGAGGAGGAGGAGGAGGAGGAGGAGGAGGAGGAGGAGGAGGAGGAAGAAAAAGAAGAAGAAGAAGAGGAGGAGAACGATTAAACAGAGGAGGGAGGAAGGTAAATACAACATAATACACACAGAAAAAACTTTCCCCCTTAAGCAAAAAAAATTCTCCCATTTAACAAGTCCCTTCTCTTTTTATTCCTCTCCGTTTCCTTGAGCTTAGTACTGAAAATATTCTACGGGAAAGAGAAAAAAACTCACTTAAGACGCATAAAAAAGGAAAATAAATCTCCCTACATTTCCTTGCTAACCTCCACACCACTATTAGCACAGATAGGAATGAGTCTCAGTATAGGAGAGGGTAAGGGGAGCGTATATCTTCGCCTACACACAACCACCATCTAACTGAGGCCAAAAAGGTACATTTAAACCCCACTCCATCTCTTAATTTTCAAGAGGCACCTAACACGCCCCTTCCATCCATCCTCTTCTCCTCTTTGACCCGCCAGAGCTAGATCGTCCCCCTCTTATCCTTCCTATTTTCCTTGCGCCTCGCTCCTCTTCGCTAGGGATGAGGAAGCGGGGAAAAAAGAGGCAATAGGGAGTAGAAGGAATGAGTTACGTGCTCAACTCTTCTTCCTTTCCCTCCTTCCTGCACGCGTAAGAATGTTTATCACCTCTAAACCTCTCCCTCCTTCCGCCCTCCTCTTCTCCCTTAACACTCTAGTCAAAACAATAGCTTACCTCCACCACCACCACCACCACCACTACCTCCTCCTACTCCTCCTCCCACCACTACCTCCTCCTCCTCCTCCTCCTCCTACTCCTTCTGAACTGTTAAAGACGAACACTCCCTCGGCCGTGACCTCCCCAGCCAGGTCACATCTGGCCCCTGACCTGTGCCAGATGAGTAAGAAGTCATGCCACGATGGGCGTCAATTTCAGATGCGAGGGAATTCAATCCTCAATTTCCAGCAGCTTTTAAAAGGATTTGATTCCAAGATTAATATGTGCAAAGAGTCTAAAGAGTGGCGTGAGGGAGGAGGAAGGTATGTGAGGGGGTGGAGAGAGAGAGAAAGAGAGAAAAGAGAGAGAGAGAGAGAGAGAGAGAGAGAGAGAGAGAGAGAGAGAGAGAGAGAGAGAGAGAGAGAGAGAGAGAGAAAGGATGGTGTTGAATTTTATGCATGAAAGGTATTTGACCTCATATTAAAGGTGTTCAATCCTTCACCTTTCCACTTTAATGGAAAACACACACAAAGAAAATGAACCTCTATCATAAGGGTTCTAAATGTGTTTTTTTTCCCTTGCTTCATTAGTAGATAACAGCAAGGCAGCCATTTTTCTTTCGTTTGTTTGTTTGTACGTATGCTTGTTACTCATCAAATAACAGTAGCATGTTCGTTTATACATACATACATACATGCATGCATATATACATACATACATGTGTCCAAACAAATACATTTAGGAATATTGCTGAATTTCAATCACGTCCCCACAAAAAAAAAATATGATAACAATGACGAAGAACAAAAATAACAAGAATATGAATTTTAAAAAAAGAACAAGAAAATATACAAAAAAAAAACAGTATAAAAAAGGTGATAACGGAAAGTAAAGTAAAAAAAACATGATCAAAAACAAGAATATTAAAACACACACACACACACACACACACACACACACACACACACACACACACACACACACACACACACACACACACAGCCCCAAACCTAATTACAATCCGCTCTTGAGATCAAAATACGTAGCATAAACATTGAAACGTGTGTCTGTCTATCTGTCTGTGTGTGTATGTGTGTGTGTGTGTGTGTGTGTGTGTGTGTGTGTGTGTGTGTGTGTGTGTGTGTGTGTGTGTGTGTATGTGTCAGTATGTGCGTGACCTTGACCACCAACACACACACGCACACACACACGCCTCTAAGCTGAACGTCACACAAGACTGGCGACACAAGGTACTCATTCAATATTCCAACTCCACTTCTTCCAAATTGAGGACATCAACTGACCTATTTTTCTCCCTTACCCTTTCTATCCTTTCCCCTCCTTTCCCCTTACCTACACACCCTTACCTCCGTGTTCTCCCTGTTCTACTCCTTTGCAATTTAGACCTAAAGGTGAAGTGTGGATCCCTTACCGCATGTGGGATGGTAAAATGGTCAAAAGAATGGGTTTAAGTAATGGTTATGGTGACAACTTATTTCCCGCTCTCTGATAAGGTGTAGAAAATGGAACTGAAATAGCGTGACATGATCTGGATTTAGTTGTGTTGCTAAGTTGGTGTTGTGTTGTGTTGCGTTGTGTTGTCGCTGTAATATTAGTGTTGCGTTTGGTAAATTTAGGTCATTATTTGTGTTGCTCAAATTGAAGACTAGATCGTATTTTTCTTTTATAGTAATTAATGTTGTTTTTTTATCTAGAATCTTTACATGCACAGATACCTCTCTCTTTTACTCTCTTTCTCTCCCTCCCTCCCTCCCTCTCTCCCTCTCTCTGTCAAACACCACACATGCCATTTATAATCCATCAAAGCTTACAACAAAAAACGAAAACAATAAAAGTCGCCCATAAATCGCACTAACAAAAGAGCATCGCCTCGTGCATACACTAGTTGAACCGTCTCTCTGCACCACGTTATTCCAAGTGACATGGGATCGCACGCTGTGTTCTCGCGTTTATAGTATCGGAACCTCTTTGGGTGAGACTCAAGACCATGATAAAGGTTCCAATACCCCACCAGGACGCGAGAAACCTGGAAGGAACCGACAGTGCTGCTTTAAATGTGGACTCTCACCCCTACCACCACCACCACCACCCACCACATCCCTACCACCACCACTACCGCTAAAGTAACCACTACTACACTACCACGATGACCACTACCATTACTAATACGACTGCCACTGCCGCCACTACCACCACCACCATCACCACCTAGATAAATAAAGGAAATATGCACTATAATCGCAGTTTCTAGATGATAACTTTTTTTTTGTGTGTGTGGTTCTGTGTGTGTATGTGTGTATCTGTGTGTGTATGTAAATATGTATAACTGTTTTTCTTTATTTCTTTCTTTCTCTTACTCTTTCTCTCCCTTTCTTAAACCTTCCTCACATGCTCCTTTTCCTTCCCTTCTTTTCCTATCCTTCTTCTCTTTCCTTACTCTTAACTTCATTGATAATTCTGTTTACCAAGTTACTACCCATGGCAGATGTCACCCTCCCCCCTCCCTCTCTCTCTCTCTCTCTCTTCTCTCTCTCTCTCTCTCTCTCTCTCTCTCTCTCTCTCTCTCTCTCTCTCTCTCTCCTGCATAGCTCATTTAACGCGAGAGAGAGAGAGAGAGAGAGAGAGAGAGAGAGAGAGAGAGAGAGAGAGAGAGAGAGAGAGAGAGAGAGAGAGAAGAGACGGAGATAAATTTTTTTAATTGTTTTCTGATTATTCTGAAATGTTTTCATAATGTTTTGCTTATTAAGGAAAATCAATATAAAATGAAATTATTTTAAGGTAATTTCATTTTACAATAAAATTATCTATAATAAAAGGAAGATAATAAATTAGTTATCTTCAAAATAATGCAAATAAATATAAAAAAAAACATGTTGATACCACGAAGGGAAAAAAAAAATAGACAGATAGACAGACAGGAAAGAAGGTCATGAGGTTCTGTGTGCGAAGTAAGGGTTGTGTACGTGTGTGTATGTCTAAATCATGTGCACCAAAGTTTCCTTACACGTGTGCGTTTTCAAGAAAAGGGGAAAAAAATGTTTGTAGAGTTCAACATTGCGTCTGCTTCGTTCGTTCTCTCTCTCTCTCTCTCTCTCTCTCTCTCTCTCTCTCTCTCTCTCTCTCTCTCTCTCTCTCTCTCTCTCTCTCTCTCTCTCTCTCTCTCTCTCTCTCTCTCTCTCTCATGATTTTCTTTGCCTCGCTGACTTTACATTTCCACGTTACATGTTTTCATTTAATTTCAAAGATCTTTTTAACTCCTCTCTCTCTCTCTTTCTCTTTTTTTTCTCTCTCTCTCTCTCTCTCTCTCTCTCTCTCTCTCTCTCTCTCTCTCTCTCTCTCTCTCTCTCTCTCTCTCTCTCCGAGTTAGAGATTTTCGATAGATAGAGACTCAGCGACCAATTCACGGCTGCCAGACTAAAACCTTTTCTCCCAGAGCCTCCTCCCTCTCCTCCCTCTCTCTCTCTCTCTCTCTCTCTCTCTCTCTCTCTCTCCCTCTCTCCTCTCTCTCTCTCTCTCTCTCAAACCCCCTTTCCTGTACCATTCTTCCTCTTCTAACCAAACGCCCCCCACTTCTTCCTCCTGCCTTATCAATGCTCCCCCTCCCCCCCCTTTTTTCTCTCTCTCTCTCTCTCTCTCTCTCTCTCTCTCTCTCTCTCTCTCTCTCTCTCTCTCTCTCTCTCTCTCTCTCTCTCTCTCTCATACACGGTTTCTTTACCCCCTTCTGACACGCCTCCATGAAGGGGTGAAAAAGGGAGAGAAAAGTAGATATGAGAGAGAGAGAGGAGAGAGAGAGAGAGAGAGAGAGAGAGAGAGAGGAGAGAGAGAGAGAGAGAGAGAGAGAGAGAGAGAGAGAGAGAGAGAGAGAAAATAAAGGGGATAAAGTAACTACGAAAGACCAAGAACTCAAAAAAAATAAATAAATTAAAAAAAAATAAAAAAGCAATGGAAAATAACAAAAAAAAGAAATACAATAACTTTCCTGCCATGTAATTTTTCTTTTTCTTTTCTTTATCACACATAAAAAAAAAATTTTTTAAAATAAAAATAAAAATAAAAAACTAAGCTACACATCGACATAATTTCCTTTTCTAAGCAAAACTTATGAATGTAACTTTCCACGAAGAATTATTTTTTCGTCTTTTTTATATTGGTCTACTCTCTATCTCTCTATCTCTCTCTCTCTCTCTCTCTCTCTCTCTCTCTCTCTCTCTCTCTCTCTCTCTCTCTCTCTGGATTAGCTTTTTACACCCTTGAGGCGGAAATTAAAAAGAAATAAGCCATTACTTTCCTTCGTTTTTTTAATTCTAACTGAAAAGGTGAGAGGAAACGAAACAAAATGGAACGATAACTAGGAAAAAAAATGAAGTCGAAGAAAAGTGATCGAAAGAATAAGGGAAAGTGAATAACTAAAATATGCAAGAACGAAAAAATAAGAGAATGAGAACAGTGAACGAAGACGAAAGAGAAAGAGAATGAAGGAAACGAACACAAAAATAATAAAGTAGAAGAGAAAAGAAAGAAGAGGTGAAGAAGAGAGAAGGGAAAGATAAATGGAAGGAGGAAGAGGAGGAGGAGGAGGAGGATGAAGACGAAGATGTGGAGGAAGAGGAGGAGGAGGAGGAGGATGAAGACGAAGATGTGGAGGAGGAGGAGGAGGAGGATGAACAAGTTAATACACAAACGTAAATT
Organism: Cancer borealis; assembly: GCA_036785275.1. NCBI lineage: Eukaryota > Metazoa > Arthropoda > Malacostraca > Decapoda > Cancridae > Cancer > Cancer borealis. The sequence goes on from JAXIVD010005555.1 coordinate 25,734, forward strand.
TTAATAGGAGGAAAGTATTTCGTTTCATCATTTGGACAGGACTCCCTCTCCCTCTCCCTCTCCCTCTCTCTCTCTCTCTCTCTCTCTCTCTCTCTCTCTCTGTCTCTCTCTCTCTCTCTCTCTAACGGTATTTACACACAAGCTTTGGTCACCTGGCAATCCTCTTTGTCACTTAGTTAAGCAAGTGGGCCACACCCTTTCACCTGTAAGCCACCAGGTAAGGGCAATGACATCCAAACCCAGGAGCAGGAAATCACACTTACATTTACACTCTAATATAGCACTAACAAACCTAACTTATTCCCTCCATGTTAAATTTTATATCTATTTAATTAACCCGTTCACCGTGATAATGCAAAAAGTTTCTCGTAACGCCTGTGGACTAATAATTTATGATTACTATGCTTAGGATGGTAAATTTTTCCTGGTTTATCCGATTTGAACAGTGGCATCACACACCGTTTAGTGTTAAGTTACATAAGTTATACAGCATTGAAGTTGAATATAAAACGATCTCAAAGCGATGATACGATGAAAACTCGCTGCCAGACGTATGATACACCACCCATCTCAATACCCCCCATAGCAGCTTATTTTTTACACACACACACACACACACACACACACACACACACACACACACACACACACACACACACACACACACACACACTTCAAGATCGACTTTTGTGCACTTAAGTATCCTAAGTGTGCTTTACTCCCGTGCAGAGGAACATCACACAAAGAGGTGGTACGTGTTATGTTCACTTAGACAACACTTGCAACACTTAAAGAATAACTTCTCTTTACTTTATGCGCGGTCACATTGTGTTGCTGCTACCTACCTACCTGACCTGAGGCTTTAATTATCACTAACACATGTTCTTGGCAACACAAAATATAAATACCTGTAATTATTTGTGTTGGTGGTGTTGTCCCTACACAATACCTATGATTTTGTTCCCGCGTTCCCACAAAACAAGTGAATATAATTACTTTTTTTTGCCACGTAGATTAAAAAAAAGTTTGCGTAAATAATCTATATGTTACGTAATTAACTTTATTGACGCAAAATGTATAGCTATAAATGTTTACTTGTTCGCTATATTTGTAAAAAAATATGAATACTAATAGTTTCCTTTTGTTAAATTCTTATTGAAATTCATTCTTTTACACGTGTTTACAAAATCCTTCAATTGTTACTTTATTTTTAGTTGCTATTCTTATTCCTTACTGTCATTATTATTTTTTTTTTCTCAACTGTGCTCTTGAGTTCTTAAAATATCTGCGACTCCCCGGCAGGCAAACAAGAGGAATGACTCAGATACTTGACGCAAGAAATAGTTATCGTCAGCGCCTCTGATGACAAAACTTGAGCGACAAACTATGAACCTCTCCAAATTAATAAAATAAAAATAAAATTCCTGAACACTTGACTTACATTCTAAATTTACTAAAAAAAAAAAATTTTAAAAGGTATATTCTTTGCCTAATCTACAGTACTACAATACTACAAAAAGTATTAGTGCTTAAAAGGCTTTAGAGTTACTTAATATATTTTACAAAACCTTATTATCGTTTTCAATTCACTTACTAATACTTAAGTGACTCGAGTTACTTAACAAAGCTGACACCATCCTCTTAACACTTAAAACTTGTTACCACTTAAGTGACTCTACTTAATTACTTAATAAGATTTACAAACTCCTGGAAGCACTTTAGGTAACTCACTTAAACTGTTAAATACCTCGAGCAAATTACTTAAGAAGAATTACAAGTGTCTCAAAATACTTAAATAATTCTTAAACAAACTGAGGTGAATTATTTTCTACGCTTACAAACATACCTGATGAACTAATATTCGATTTTTTTTTTTATATATCTGAAAAACATTATAAATATTTCTTCCCCTAAAGCATCCCAAGTTTTCCTCTTAAGTATCCCGTCAGTCACTTAACACTTAACGCCGTCACTAACACTCAAAAAACACTGACTCGAGACGTTAAAAGTTTACTCTTGACAAGAACACAAAACAAAACTACAAAATATACATAATACAAACTAATATTCTCTCTCTCTCTCTCTCTCTCTCTCTCTCTCTCTCTCTCTCTCTCTCTCTCTCTCTCTCTCTCTCTCTCTCTCTCTCTCTCTCTCCCCCTCTTCCCTCCTTCTCCTTCAACTCAGGTATCTCCCTAATTCCCTTAGGCCTCCTTTCACCTTGTACTCCGTGAACTCTAAAGAAAGTATATATTTAGTGTTAAAAACGTTATTTCCATTATTTTCCTTCCTTTATAATATTTCGTGATAGGATCTATTTTGAAACCTTTTGTAATGCATTGATCTACTTATATTTTTTCTGTAATGACGTAAAGGTTTCATATTGTGTAATGGAAATAGCTTTTTTTTAACATTCTAATCTGGATATTGACTTATCTCACACACACACACACACACACACACACACACACACACACACACACACACACACACACACACACACACACACACACATACACACACCTGCGTTCACCGGTACGATAAATTAAATTCAAATACAAACACCTTTAACACTTTACCTTGTCTTCTATCATATTTTGGGCGTTGTAATTAAGGTAAAGGGTCACACTACCTAGGCACGCAGGTAATTAGGGATGACGTGGTCCAGGCAAGCTGTTCCAATTGGGTC
>JAXIVD010005556.1:12500-28415 GCA_036785275.1 Cancer borealis
CGACCCTCGCCGCCGCTCCTCTCCACTCCTGCCACGACGGTGCCTCCCAAACAGGAAAAGTAAGAGAGTGCACAAATGACCACACACACGTATCAGGACTTGCTCGATGGGTCTGCGAGTTGTCCAGAGTGAGTGTAGATTGAGTGTTGTTTTCCCTGTGATGTGATCGTGGTGTGACTGGCGAGCTTCACACTGCACTGAAACATGTGTCAACGCTTTCACGGGGAACATGTTTTTGAGACGAATGTTCTGTCTTCTGAATGGCTAGGCTTTGTGAGGGGGTTGTGTTTTTTAAGGCTTAACCGCTGCGTTCAGGATGTACCCGGCGTGGGCTGAGGTAAAGGCTCCGGCCATCACGTCAAAGTAATCCTCTTGAAGCTGGAGTGTGTGATGGAAAACAAGTGTGATTCCGTGCCAAGAACAGGACGGTCAGGTGTTGTAGTGTTGCGAGTATCCGGCCAATGCTTCCTCCTTCACTTCTTACCGGTCAGTTTCCGACCTTTATTTTTATAAACTAGGTCATCGGGTTAGTTTGTAGATTTCTCTGCCTCCTTCCCCCACCCCTACAAGTATCCTTCTTCAGCCTCTTATTGCAGCTATGACATCCCAACATCCAATTATCCTGACGCGTCCTTGTTCCTCCGTCTTTATTAATCAAACAACCCTAAGCCTACTTCTACTTGTGTAAAATAAAATAAAAAAATCGTCACCTCTACCCTGACACCTGCGGATCACCCTCGTCCCTGTTCACCAGCTGTCGTTTACGGTGTAGTTGGCTTCTGCTGTTCACTCACTCCGCCAGATGCACACTTCTATCCCCTCTCTCTATATGTAGTACCAGCGGTGCCTCTGTCCCACACCCGCTGTCAGAGTCGGTGTTACAACTACTATATAGCATGGAGGTTCAACGAGCTCAAGTGACTACGAAAAAAAAAGGAAAAACAAAGGAAAATGAAATTATACAATTAGCAAAGAGGCGACAAATAGCAAAGAGTATTTCTTTTTCTTTAGATTAACTACGGGGAAGGTGTAAGGCTCAGAGCGAAAGGGGAGAGGGGAAAAAATGGGAGGGGGCTCGTGGAGGCGACATATTTGGTAGAAGAGGGGAAGGCGTAACAGGGTCGAGAGGTTTAGAGGGAAGACTCTTGACAGATGCTTGTGTGGGAACGAAAAAGAATGAATGGATTAGGGCTTAACTCCTGTTAGAGGGAAGAAAAAGAGGAGATGATGGCTAAGGAGGAAAGGAAAGGGTTAAGGTAAGAGGGAGTGACGAAAATATTAAAGATTTGGGAGAAATACTCATATACTATAGAAGAAGAATGTTATGTGTTTTTCTTTCAAATAATATATTGTTTGGTTATAAAAATAAAAGATCGGTGCTCAAGTTAGATTGATGAGGAATTTGCCAAGAATTATATACGACCGGTGGTCACGGCGGGCAGCTTGGTGATTTTTTTCTGCCTGTAAGTTTTGAATAAGGATGGATAATAAGAAAGACAGGTGGGTGGAAGTACCCATTGCTAAATGTATCGGCAGCAAGTCTCAATCCTGGCTAGCTAGCGTTGGGGTGACCGTCTATTACCGGCGCCGTCACGACGGCCGCCGCAGCCCACAAGTGTGGTCAGTGCGCTGCGGGTCTGTGGGGTTTAAATCTTTATAACTGCTGACAGATGTCTTGGGTCGCTACAGCAACTGTCAGCTAGAGCAGCACTGACGGAGACGAGGCACTCCGCGTACAGCACACTCTTCTACTCCGAAAACACGAAGTATAACTTTGGATAAACTACTACGAAGCTCTCATCAACATGTATCATTTATACCAGGTGTTGCTCTTCCTTCAGGGGCAGGAAAATCAGGTAGACACGCCTTCACCTGCTGCAGTAACAGCGGCAAATTGCGGCTTTTCTGCGGCCGTTAGCCTGGCGGAGCCTCGCCACAGGCAGTACTGGGTCGTGGCTGCACTGAGACATAACAAGAGAAAACAAATGACTAGTGTTCTCCAGCCGCCTCAGTAAGGTGAGCTGAGATCGATACTCCCTCCCCGGTGGGGTAGGGGAGTAGTCTGGCCCGGCCCCCGCCGCCATGTCTGGCTCATTCTGACTCATCCTCTCCGCCACCTCAACGCTGTTTTGGTATATAAGCGACCAGCAAGCGGGCAAGGGACCAGTGGAGCCTCGACCGTGTTCAAAGAATATAAGATATTTGCAGACTATACCAGAAGCCGAACTGGAAGTGTGTGAAGGGCGGGATGTAAGGAGAACGAAGGGGCGAGGGGGGGCAGACGGAGGGAGGTCGATGACCCGCCCGTCTAACATAAGTGCCGGTTTTGACTATTTTCCCTGAAAAATGGTTTTTCGCCCAAGAAACCCTTGAGGCTTAGTGCTGTGGTCGCAGATGAGGATCCTTGTGAAGATGAACAGGAGATAGAAAGTACATGAGAAGCAACAGAAGAGATACAGTAAGTGGGGCTAACTAAAGTGACGGCGAGTGGCTGCGGCCCCGACCGTCAGTGGGTCCAGGCCAGCCAGCCGCGCCGCCACTTCCTCGCCGGGCGCCGCGCAGAGCACACCCCTGCTGCCGGCCGCGCCGCCCACCACGCCCTTCTGCCTCGCACGTCTCAGCGCCTCAGGGCGTCTTTAAGGTGCTACTCAGTCTGTAGGGTATCCTGCCACCTTGGAAGCCAGACACTCATGGAAAAGGAGGCGCCCCCCAAGACTATATTTAGCTGGCCACGAGGCAGCTGACCTGGCCAGTGGCGACCCGTTACGTGACGGTGCCTCCCGTCCCGTCCACCAGCCTCCGCACTGCACCAGCTGCTGCTGCTGCTGCTGCTGCTGCTGCTGCTGACCCGGCCGCCACCCTACTCAACCACTACGCTGCCATGGTGCCACAGTGCCACGTGCCGGTACGACCTCCCGCAACCAGCCGTAAGCAGTAAGCTTCCTACGCCCCAACCTGCCCGCTGAAGTGATGTCTGGGGAACCGACTCTTATTCACCCACATTCCCACATCCTTCGGCAACCAGCGTGACGTGACGTCTGGGAGCAGGCGCGACGGTGCCATCAGCTGGGTGGGTGATGGGAAGGAGGGGGCGGCACTAGGTAACAGTGAGGCCGGCAGCAGGGAGGCCTGCCTCGCTCAGCAACCATTTCCCTCAAGCCGTCTCCTTTCCTACCTAGGAATCAACAGTACATCTGCAGGTGATACTTCCTGTCCATCCCGCACCCCTTCGTCCTACAAATCTCAGGACCCGCGTCCCCTATCCCATTCAGTGTGGCCGTGGACACCTTCCTCTGCACAACCGAAGAAGGACATCAGTCATCAATTTAGCATGCCACGTGGCCGTCGGCTTCGCTGCTCGCACCTCCTCCTTACTGGAAGTGAAAGTTGGTCAGCCAAGGTTTCTCAGCGAGGTCAGTGTAGCCCGCACCTGCCCGACCTCGCACGCCCCGCCGCCACCTGAGCGGCCCTGGGCCCCACAAAGTGGTGAAGAGTGAACAGTGAACACGGGAGTGTGATGATGGACATGGTGAAGGAGGAGGAGGACACCGTCAATATCCTCAAAGCGAAGGGAATCATGGCGTCACTGGAAGGAATGTGTTGTCATACTCTTGTGTCGCCTGGTTCAAGGGCAGCATGTGTTACGGCGCCATCACGCCTTTACTCGATGACAAGGTAAGTGATTCTCCTCACCACTAGGGTGTACAGCGTCAATGGTAGGTTGATACATTCATGGCAGGGACTTGAATTGTCCCTGAAGTCTAAAGTTAAGTCCATTAGTCTAAATTTAATATTATATTAACTTTCCTCGATTACATATTAAATATGCAAACAAAAATGCCAATTCGTACGTCAAACTCACTTGAGGATACTGTACAGGTGAAGACTTATCAGGCCCACCAGTAAACCATCGCTAATCTTTACCCTAAAGACGGCCTGAGCAGCGTGAGGGTAAGCCCCTTCGCGGCCCCTCTTCCGTTACGTAACACACGGCTCGGAGGCTGAATCCCTTGACAGTAGTCATGCCTATACATTTAGGCCTTACGGTACCACTGGTCGTGGCCGATGCTGTTTTACGTTAATGCAGCGGGAAATAGGGTGAGGAAAGGATGAAGAAAAGGTGAACAGAACCAAGATCTTGTGGATAAATCGATAATATGGCGACGTCCACAATGTTCCGCGTCACGGCCCATACCAACATAATACTTGTAGACGATAGTTTTGGATACAATACAAGTGGTATCGAGACGATGTGTGTGTGTGTGTGTGTGTGTGTGTGTGTGTGTGTGTGTGTGTGTGTGTGTGTGTGTGTGAGAGAGAGAGAGAGAGAAAGAGAGAGAGAGAGAGAGAGAGAGAGAGAGAGAGAGAGAGAGAGAGAGAGAGAGAGAGAGAGAGAGAGAGACCCAGAAAACTAACGAGATAAATCCATAGGGACGAGGCATCTCAGAACAGATACCAAATGGTTGGAATAAATTAAATTGGTTGGGCGGTGACACGAGGCTAACAGTGCGTGAGGCGGTGCCTTGAGGGGTTGCAGGGATACGTGTGCCAAGCAAGGAACAGAGAACACCGTGGTACGAAAAGAGGAGAGGAAGAGAGGAAAAAAGAGTGACGAGAGGAAGGGAGGCTGAAGGTGTGCCGCGGAGGTCCCGTTAGCCCCGGCGTCTGGCCGTGACACTCCTCCCGCCGCTGCTCAAACCCTCGCCCCGCCCCCGCTCAGGCGGCGGCCGATATTTTACAACTGTTATTTCTGCAGTTGTTCCAGTGACTCTCAACAGCTTTTGTCTGAAGTTCCCGTGGGCCAGCTTGGTGGGAGCAGGGGGTCGAGGGGGGCACGACCACTCCCCCGCGAGACAGTCCACCACCGCGCAGGTCCAACCCAGCCCGCCTCCTGACCCGCCTCTCCGCCGTCTGGACCCGCATGTGCCGTGACCGAGTACACATGCGGCGGGGTCCGACATATGCCGTGGCTGGAAGCATACGGCGAGACACCATTTACTATACCACTTGCAGATTAAAGTAGTTCATCTTTAAAGTAAACCGGAGGGAAAAGAGGCCATCCATGCACCCAGCTGAATGGGGAAGGAAGGAAGGTTTGCCTCACCAGTCCAAGGAAACTCCGGGCGGAGGATCGAGCCGACGCCCACGTGTAAAATAAGGCATTTCATATTCCAGACTCAAATGAAGGTCTCATTTCCACGACTCTGAACCCTCAATCGCCACCACGATCTCAATGTTGCTATTCATTAAAAAAAGGTATTGCACATAAATATTTAGAGAGATAATCATTGTATTTGGTGACATGGTTCCGCCATTGTCTTGCTGCGAAACAGCTGGTCGAAAAGGTACCTCAAGGATAGGACACCAACCCTGCCGTTTTACTTATTCAACCACCCACCCAAACACCCACACAAACGCACACCAAAGGTCACAATAGAGAGTCGTTTTCTGAGAAAGTATTATTTACTGAGTCCAAAGTGAAAGATTGTCGTGCAGGGTGAGTCAGAGGCCGCCAGCCAGTCACCAAAACAACGGGGTGTACGTAGGTGACGGCTTCCAAGGTGGAGGGTCGTCGGCGGCGAGTCATGATCGGGCGGAGGTGTTTCCTTGAAGGCCTCCTTGTGATCTTATTCAATAATTTCCTTTACCTGTAACAAGAATTTCTCTCTCTCTCTCTCTCTCTCTCTCTCTCTCTCTCTCTCTCTCTCTCTCTCTCTCTCTCTCTCTCTCTCTCTCTCTCTCTCTCTCTCTCTCTCTCTCTCTCTCTTTCTGCATGTGTGTGTGTGTGTGTGTGTGTGTGTGTGTGTGTGTGTGTGCGCGCGTTTCCGTCATAAATAATGCACCGCAAGCTGTAGTGCATCTATCGCAGAATTAGACTCACTTAAACTAAAACATTATCTCATGGTAAAAATGTTGTCCCCTAATCGTAAGGAAACATTTCGAATAGAGTTAAAACGCGTAAATCAGTCATGTAAGTAAAAAGTAATGTAGGTAGAATTTTCGCGCAACAACTACCAGTATCAATATCCAAAGCCCTATATTCACTAAAACTGAATTTGTTCTTGTCGGTTATTTCTGTCTTTCTCTATTAAACTGAATAACTGAAGCATATAATAATAAAGTTTTATTAGACTATGTACCGTAACACTACACAACATCAGTGTGTTCATGTTGTCGAATTCCCGTTGTATTAGTTTTTGCCTCGATCTCGTTAGCGGAGAAGGTTTTGGAGGTAGCGGGAGAGCGTTTCCCATGGAGTTTGTGGGGCGTCGTGTCCACGTGTCCACGGGATGACGGCACGTCGCTGTACAGTGACAAGGCGTTCACACCGGAAACACCCAAACTAAAACCTTTTATTTTTTCTTGGTGCGCGTGTGATTCAGTCTTTCTCCCCCTTGTGCACGGTGACGATGAAGTAAGCGCATCCTTTTGCAATGTTACGTGAGAGGAGGCGCCGCGTCGCCGCCTGCATGATGGCCGCGGCTCCGGTTTTCGCTGGTGTCACCTATGGGGCACGTCCTGACGCTATGTTCTAAGCATTACGTACAAACTAATAAAGGGTAAATTCCTTAAAGTATTCAGGGTTGAGGGGCCGGGGTAAGGTGGGGAAAAGCTAGGTACACCAAAGTTGCCTTAAGTTCTTGCGCATTGATCATTGATTCTACTAGGCTGGGTGTGTCTGCTCTTGGTAAAACATTTACTTTAATTTCAGATGCTCTAGAGGACATGCTTTACTCTCATCACGTGAAACCTGCGGAAGTTACGTCATCGCAAACAATGGCCGTCATGAACCTAACCTCTCACTGGCCGCAGCTTCGACAGCGTCATGAGAAAGGCGCTTTCCAATTGGTGCAGACACCACGATGACGTAACGAAGACCCTCCTGATTGGCTAGCAGTGAGCTGTGGCTGGTGACGTGGTAGCAGAGCAGAGCTGTGGTTGGTGGATGCTTTGGCTGCCAGACCCAGCCAGGCCGCTGTCGTGCTCACATGGCTGGGAATGGAAACCCCTCTCGCCTCCAGTCTGGAGGCTTCTCATCAGCTGTTCGCAAGGGCGGAGCTACAACGGAGGGCCGCGGCCCGGCCTCTGCTCCTACACAGCCCCAGTAGAGGGCCACATCGAGACTTATTCCTCGCCTGCTGAGGCACAGTATGACTGTGGACACTGAATACTGAGGGAGTGTGCTGCGATCAAGACATAGTGGCCTCTATGTTGGTTGCCCATTGGGATCAGTGAAAGTTCAGCCGGCGACACCTTGACATCAGCTGCTGCCGGCCGGCTTGTCTTCGCAAGGTGAGTAGAACATTCTAGGGCCAAGTGCTGCCTCTCCCCTTTTACCCTCGAGCTGCCACCCATACCCCGTGTGCCCCTCACCTGCCTCTCAACCAGGACGCCGCCGTGCCGGGGTAAACCTCCTGGAAGTGTTAGACAAGACACACCTGGCGCGCCTCACATGATCACGTGTTAGCAAATTTCTCATTAGTTATTCATTATTCGTTCACTTGGCCACCAAAATAAGGAGGAATATTTACTGTGTGAAGAGGACTGGCTGTGTAAGTGTGGTAGCGCGACACACTCCACGGAACTCTAACAGTGCCTGGAAAGTTCTAGTGTGAGAAACATTACCATCGCCAATGATTAGTTTTCCCAATACCAAAAGGAATTCATTTAACTCAGAGGCTGAAGCGTTGGCATGCCTGGACTGCTGTAAGGGATGCGGGACCCAAGGACGGATAAGGATGTGTGTTTTTTTGTGTTGTGTTGAGGGATGGTGTGGTGGAAGAAGGGACGGTGATGGTGAAGGTGGCCTGGGGTGTGGTGGTGGCAAGTGTCTTATAGTGTGGTGTAATGGGGACGTGTGGTGTGGTGGCGGCCTAGGATGGTGGTGAGTGGCAAGGTGTGGCTGGTGTGGAGGCGGTGGTGATGGTTAGTGGGCAGTGAAGTGGCGCAGTAGCCATATATGAGGGTGAGAAAGGAGACAGGCAGACGAGGCTGGGGACACTGATACCCTGTGAAGTGTATGTATGGTGCAACTTAGCATTTCAGAAAGTTGTTCTGAGTTTTAAGTGTCTTTTTTTCATCATCTTATTCTTCCTGACATATGCATGCTCCTGTATCGTGTCTTCCTACCTCTCCACTTTGCTATCACCCACTATTCACTATTCCTCGAGTGTTGTTTCACCTTCAGAGCGACACTGTGCCAATGATCAGATCACTTGAGGAAAAGCGAATGGGAACTTGACTGACATGGGAAAGTGTAGCGAGTCACAGGAGAGTCACAACTTTGAAGTGATCGGTCCCTTGATTAATGAAGTGATTTCCCCTAAGAGTCCGTCGCTCTATACTAGGCTTCAGGAGTTAGTCAGGCGAATCTCCAGTAGACTCAAGCTGCACGCACAAGTCAGCTGATCTTTGGAGACTCTTGTGCTACGTTGCCGCCTCTCGTGTGTATCGATGCACCGTGAGAGTCGAGGGTTAAGTCACTTTCTTGAGTGGCTTGCAGTGTCTCAGAGCTGCTGCATAAATAGTGGTAGTCATATGATGGTGATTATGATAGTGATGGTGAACTGTGGTTTTGTAGTACCGCAGAGTTTATTACCGTGGGACTTTTCTTTTTTCTCTCTCTCTCTCTCTCTCTCTCTCTCTCTCTCTCTCTCTCTCTCTCTCTCTCTCTCTCTCTCTCTCTCTCTCTCTCTTAAACTACGGTCCTACTCCAGTTCCTTTCCAAAATTGTAGTTAAAGTTGATTTCTAAATTTTACACAATTTTCCTTCAGAATCTGTCTTTTCCACATCATAGTACATTCCTTTCTAACTTTCTCTTCTCCCTCCTTCCCACCCTTCCTTTCTCCCACAGTGTTCACCCTTCGCTTACATCCTCCTCTCTCTCTCTCTCTCTCTCTCTCTCTCTCTCTCTCTCTCTCTCTCTCTCTCTCTCTCAAATAATCATCGCGGCTTCAACTCAGATTCAAAAGAGCGTCTCCCTGTTCACCACACTACTGCAAAACACCTTTGGAAGGATTGGGAAGGGACTGAAAGACGAGAAGGTTTGTGGAGAAGATTTTTTGAATCGCTATTTAGTATGTCGAGGGAGTTTCTGGTGATCTGATTTAGGCCTCAGCGGGGCAGACAGGATATGGGAGGAGGCGGTCTCAAGATGGGGGTCTGGGAACGACCACCACCACCCACCCCACCGTGAGTAGAAACAGTGATGAGAGGATAAGTGTGTTTGTTCCATGTCTAAAACTTGACGATTGGAGGTTTAGATGCTACGTCTCTCTCTCTCTCTCTCTCTCTCTCTCTCTCTCTCTCTCTCTCTCTCTCTCTCTCTCTCTCTCTCTCTTCTCTCTCTCTCTCTCTCTCTCTCTCTCTCTCTCTCTCTCTCGTATTCCACTCATTATTTCTGTGTATATATTTCACCACACTGGCAGCACATGTATCTGGCGCCGCTGTTCTGCTTCGACGCTAATGCTGCCGCCGCCGACACACACGTCTGCTGTTCCATGTTCTAATATCGAATTAATCCCAAACCTTCGGTCGCCTCTTCGAACATTCTGCCACGTCGGTTCTGCCTTCCTCCGCCGCCAGCCTTCCTCCCTCCTTCCTCTTTCCCCGCCTTCTCCCTTCCCTCCGTCCTCCTCCCTCCCTCCCTTCCCTGACGTGCCGAGAGCTGTTGCTATGGGCCGTACACCAGCTCTCTTTTACACCTGCCGCCAGTCGCTCACGTCCCACCACACCCCAGAATTTCTCCACGAGTTGACTGGTTCGTCCACGGATGTGACATGTTCCAGGTGACCACATTTCACTCGGGTAGTTAGTTCTCCCGCACCTGAGACTTGCTTTCTTCCTTCCCCCTTTGACGGCGCTGCAGATGGGAACTTGCTGGTTCTCGGTGGGCGGTCCCGGCAATCATCAATTTGTATTTAGGGTAAATGCCGTCTTGAAACCCTCTGGTACTGGGATTTAAATTTCACTGACCTCCAGCGAACCCTGTCATGAGAGGGACATTTCGTATTAAAGTAAAGGAAGAAAAGCTATTCAGACGGACAATTTACAAGTTCATCTTAAAGAGACCGTCTCACAAACAGTCCTTTGAAGAGGGAGTCGAGGACAGACGAGCATAGGGGTGCGGGTGTCTGGCGAGGCACGGAGGGCTGGGGATGGCTGGCTGTGGCGGGCAACACCACCCCTCGTCATTCTTCCACGGACACGCCAGGGGCTTCCTCTCCAGAAGAGCAACAGTAGCTAGAATATCAGCTGTCGGTTACCCCTTCCCCCAGCCCAGCCGCTCACCCGCTGGACCCAGAGTACGGCAGTCAGGACGGCGCCTCCCTCCCCTCCCTCCCTCCTTCCCTCCCTGCTCCGGCTGTTGTTGCATGCCTCTCTCTTGCCCTCCACGTTATGCATGATTTACTTCTATAACAGGTACTCCTACTCTCATTTCAGTCTTTTCCTCCACAAAGGTTGCTTCTATTGTGTTCTGGCTCGTGAGAACTGTTACCGGAAGTGGGATTATGTAAATGGTAAGCCCGGCCGCGCCGCCACGCCTGCCTCGAGGTGCCTCCCCTCACTGGCATCCCCACCGGCTTCTCCAGCTCCGCGCTTGTTCACAGCCCACTGCTTTCTAGGCCCCGAGTAGAAACGAGAAAACCTTCCGCATTGACTTACCCAGCCGGCTTGGCCTAAAAGCAAGACTTCCCTTCATCCGTAAATGACAACCTACCGACGGACTCTGCTATTCCCGGTCCCAGTAAAGTCATCAGTCGTGGCTCGGTTCAGAATGAGTGGTGCCGGAGGGGGCAGTGGCAGGGTGCGGTTTGAGGGTCAGTGAACGCTGGTAGTGTGGCGAGGGGAGGAGTAGGAGGAGGAGGGTGTGGGAGCCAGGAGCCGCGGCGACCAGCAGGGAGGGATGAGGGAGCGCGGCGGAAGGGGACGGGTGGATGGGGAGGAGAGACAGACAATCACGCGGAGGCTCCCTCGCAGTGCCACTCCTCATCGCCATTCAGCAGGCTCAGTGCGGCCTCGTCAACCCATTCGGTTATAACTGCCTCGCATAACCAAACAGTATGCACGTGACCACGAGCCAGTAACGCCTTACCCCGAATTTATAATGAGGTAACGAGTAATAATTAATATAATTCTACAGTTATAATAATATTAGTAATAATATAATACAAAAAACAGTATTTTCACCCGGTTTGCCCAATAATCACTGCCTCGCCTGGCAGCCTGACGCCCCGCCAGCCCACCTATGCGCCGCCACGCCGCCCTTCACCCCACGGCTTGCATCATCACATGCCTAAGTGGTCCTCGCGTCGCTGAAGACTAACCAAAATTCATAACACGCAAGTTGAGAACATTGACAGAATTTCTCGCCGCAACGAAACAACCACAGAATATAGTGGACGCCTCGAGGCCAACCCTCGTCCTATAGATGACCTGAAATAATAATATGATACACACACACACACACACACACACACACACACACACACACACACACACACACACACACACACATCTAATGACAGGATCGTTCCACCATATTTTTCCCCCTTTAATAATCTCTGCATTGCTCCCTTGATACAAGCGTGCGGTCCCCGGGTCTGCGGGTGGAGGCGGACGGCGGGCGGCGCGGGTAACGGCAGGTGGCGCCCGAAACACGTCGGTGGAGCGGCGGGGTCAGTGTCTCCGCCAGGAGGGAATGAGGGAGGGGAGTCGCGATGTCACGAGCTGAGATTTACTTCTGGCACTCTCGGGGGTCAGTGCCTCTTTTCCTCTCCTGTTCGCATGCCCGTGTAGGTATTAGGTGTACGTGTGTGCGTATGTACAAGGGACAAGAGCCTCCGTGGCCCCTCGCATCAATTATTTGGTTAATTAGAAGGTTAGTGAGGAACTGATGCTACATTTTGCTCACCCAAAAATTAATATGAATTGAGGAAAAAAGATAGATCGATTGCAAGAGAGAGAGAGAGAGAGAGAGAGAGAGAGAGAGAGAGAGAGAGAGAGAGAGAGAGAGAGAGAGAGAGTGGGGGGGGGATGGCTGAATGGAATTTAAATTTGACATCAAAACTAATTACACCCTTGGGTACATCTTTCCAATATCTGTCAGGGAAAGAACACACGTGATGCTTCTTAGGGATAATACAATCTGGATTGATTGCGAGAGGCAGAGTGAGGCTGAGGTGGAGGCTGGGAGGATGCCTGTGTCAGTGATGGGGAGGAAAGGCTGTGATGGGGATGTGATGAGTTGTTAGCTTGTAAAGTTCCTCTCTCTCTCTCTCTCTCTCTCTCTCTCTCTCTCTCTCTCTCTCTCTCTCTCTCTCTCTCTCTCTCTCTCTCTCTCACAGGAAGGAAGGAAGGAGTGTATGGACGCGTGGTGTGGAAAAGAAAGAGGAGGAGAAGGTAGCGGTGAAGAGCAAGCATGTGTGAGGAGGAGGAGGAGAGTGGCTGAGGAAGTGGTGATTGTAGCGGAGGTGGCAGGCAGGAGGAAGGAGTGATAGGCAATGGAGAGAGAGAGAGAGAGAGAGAGAGAGAGAGAGAGAGAGAGAGAGAGAGAGAACCCGTACCCTGGCGGTGGTGGTGCTTGGGTCCAACTCTCGTATTGATCTGGGACTCATATAACACCTCCGTACATTGGTGGTCCGCCAGGCCCCGGTCTCTCTCTCTCCTCTCTCTCTCTCTCTCTCTCTCTCTCTCTCTCTCTCACTCTCTCTCTCTCTCTCTTTCTCGGCAGGGTGCTTCGAAGCCGGAAATAAAACAGATTCGCACCACAATCGCCTTCATTACATTCCCCGCGAAGCAAAGGGAAGACGAGAGGTGGAGTGAGGGACGTGTAGTGAAGGGGTGGTGAAGAAGGGGACGTGTGGTTGTGGTGGTGGTGGTGGTGGTGGAAGCTTGCGTGTTCATACGGTATCCGGGGTGAGGGCGGACAGGAGGTGGTTGGTGTGTAGCTGCATTACAATCCGTCAGCCAAGGACATCTATGGACATCTATCAGTCACACGGGCCAGGCTGTGTGTGTGTGTGTGTGTGTGTGTGTGTGTGTGTGTGTGTGTGTGTGTGTGTGTGTGTGTGTGTGTGTGTGTGTTTAATAAAGCGTCGAAACTAACACCTTCACGAAATTAAAAGACATGAATTTAATGGCGTATTTGAAAAGAAACACACACACACACACACACACACACACACACACACACACACACACACACACACATACACACACACATACACACACACACACACACACACACACGAGGTCACTAGCCCCCTATCTGGGCCGCGCTGGAGGCCTAGCGAAAGCGAGGGGGAGGACGAAGTAGGCTTAATCGCATGCCTTCCTTATTTCTCCACACACTGGGGTTGTGATGCTGCTAACACACACACACACACACACACACACACACACACACACACACACACACACACACACACACACACACACACACTCACTTTTTTTTCTCTCCCTTGACTGTCCCCAAATCGACTGATAAAAACAAAGTGTCATATGGACGACTCGACCCTGAGAGAGAGAGAGAGAGAGAGAGAGAGAGAGAGAGAGAGTGGAGAGAGAGAGAGAGAGAGAGAGAGAGAGAGAGAGAGAGAGAGAGAGAGAGAGAGAGAGAGTTGGATTGCCGCACAGCTACAAATGAATGTGTGTGTGTGTGTGTGTGTGTGTGTGTCAACGTGGCATCACCTTCAAACGTGCAAGTCCTCCCACGTTTAGTTATTGGAAGCTGAGACACGGAAGGAGATCACGATATGGGTGGGTGTGAGGACTTGGGTATGGATGGATGGATGGGTGTTGTGGGGTGTAAGTGTGGGCGTGACGCTGGCTGAGTAGTACTTGTTTGTCGCCCATCATGACCCAACGACATGAATTCCATTACTCTCTCTCTCTCTCTCTCTCTCTCTCTCTCTCTCTCTCTCTCTCTCTCTCTCTCTCTCTCTCTCTCGTTCCCATTCTCACCGTCAGGCACCTCTCTCAGCTTGACTTGTCGGCGTCAGCTCGGAGCCGTCTGACACTTGGATACTGTGGTCGCAACTTAATTGACTGACACTACTTCTTCTCTCTCCTATTTTTCTCTTTCGCCATCATCTTCACGGTCAGCATGAGAGAGAGAGAGAGAGAGAGAGAGAGAGAGAGAGAGAGAGAGAGAGAGAGAGAGAGAGAGAGAGAGAGAGAGAGAGAGAGACGACCTCCACGCGTATATATGTATAAAAAGTAATATGAAACCGAGACATTTCAAGACCACCTCTCGGACTCGCCGCCTTTGCTTTACCCATAAACCCTTCTGCTTCCCAATGCGTCCCGTCCCGTCTTACCTCAACCTCAAGTCAGTCTGTCTGCATGTCTGTCTGTCTGTCTGTCTGTCTGTTTGTCTCTCTCAAGGTTTGCGTTGATTTAACCGCGAATCATACTTCACACAGTCTTATTTACATCAATTTCACGCCTTACTCTCACTACATGGATACGACGCCAGCGAGGGAGTGTCTTTTAGGGGAACTCTTATACATACGCACACACACATACATACATACACACATACATACATACATACACACATACATACACACATACATACAATTCAGCGAGTTTAATGTGGTGGAACACACTCCTACACGACACATCATCCGGCCTTCATGTATCGTGTATCAGATCGCCTTGGATACATCACATGTGGTAAAGGAAGAAAGGCAGCCACATGGTCGGACTGCTTGACAACGGCCAGTCAGCATGAAGGAGGAGGAAGAGGAGGGTACAGTGCTGACCTCGTCCTCTCCTCCTCCTCCTCCTCCCCCCCATACGGCCTCGGGAAGTGATGGATGGCTAGCGCGGTCGTCAGGTTTTTGGTTCAATACGAGGTACACTCATAACCTACCACCCAACTTCTCTCTCTCTCTCTCTGTCTCTCTCTCTCTCTCTCTCTCTCTCTCTCTCTCTCTCTCTCTCTCTCTCTCTCTCTCTCTCTCTCTCTCTCTCTCTCTCGGCACTTTTCACTGTTGCCTCTACTTTATCAATTTATATATCGATCTTCTCGCCCTCTCTGTGCAGCCTCCACACCTTTGTTCACCGCTCCGCCCTCCCTCCCTGCTCCCTCCAACCGGTAACTGAGGGGCACTTTCCTCCCCACGTCCCCGGCCCCCCGTCCCCCTGTCCCCAGCCACAGAGACGATAGGACGGGGAGGGGCCATGCATGCGTTCCGTGTTTGGTAACCTAGGTTGGGTCTGCGGGAATGTTATGTGAACACCAAAGGGTGGCAGTAAACGCCGTCTCAAGACCACTGCCAAAGATTAATAGGAAAGTAAATGAAAGTAAATTACCCTGCCACTCTCACATGTACTTAGACGCTGAAAATGTTCTCGATATTTTAACCTTTGGATATTTTCTCACTTCTCATCTTAAGGCCACTTGTATGAGAAGCAAGGATTGGATGATGAAAGAGCTATCAGTGGGATATAGCGAAATCGATTACATAATTACATGATAATAGCACTGTTAATAAGAATAATATTAATGAAAAGTAAAAAGTAATGATTGTAACAATTATAATCATAATAACAATGAAACCACAATATTCGTATAATAATAAAAAAATATATCAATGAATATTAGTACAGATATATCTATATAAAGGTATATAATATAAACCTTAGAAATATCACACACACACACACACACACACGCGCACACACACACACACACACACACACACACACACACACACACACACACACCCTGGTATTGTAGCACCAACAAGGGTGGCCTTATATGCTGGGACGCAAGGCCGCTGCTGGCCGCCCTACCCCGCGTTGCTGGTTGGTGCGTCAGCCGAGCATCACGTAACGTCGGGCACGATGGCAACACAATTACCCGTGGGAGGCGCCGCCAGTGATAGTGGTTATCTAATCAGCAG
>JAXIVD010005557.1:0-10000 GCA_036785275.1 Cancer borealis
CTTTGGTAATTATAATTTTTTGAGTTCCTTCACAATATTTGCAGTAATACAGTCTGTGCTTGGTGATATATATGCACTCTTAATTCATCAAGTTTATTCATTACTACTTCTTTAGTTATACAGGTTGCCGATCAATATTCCGGTTTCATCAGTGTTGTGGCATGAATTTCAGTGCCATCAAAACATAAACATAAACAGTGCCTTCCCAAAACAGTGATGTGCCAACTCAGGAAATTTGAAACTGTGCTATGAAATTCATGCCGGAAAACAGATGGAACTGGACTATTGATTGCTGGATTATTGATAGTCAACCTGTAGTCTTGTCCCTAACACTTGCTCAGCTGGTGTTGTGAATCCTACTTGGAGTGTAATTCAGTTTAATCACTGCCATTTCTCTCTCTTCTGATCCTTCAATCTTCTCCATTTCCTCACCTATGTGCACCTGTAAATTACCTGAAAAGCTTTTGCTTGAATAAAGGCAGACCTATAATGGATTATTGTATTAGAAAACTGTAATATTATAAGGCTATGAATAAATGTTTCAGATGTTTCATGCTGTGTGTGTGTGTACGTTATCTATACACGCACATGTCATGATATATATATATATATATATATATATATATATATATATATATATATATATATATATATATATATATATATATATATGTGTGTACCTACTTTATACTATGTGCAATTCATGTATGTATTTTAAGCTGTGGCTGTGTGTACTTTTTTTGTATGCATGTATGTAGTACACCTCAAGCCATGGCATGTACTTCTCGTGTATGCATGTACGCTTCATGCTTGGTGCACACGGATTATGTACACTGGCTGCACACGGCCATTTATACCTTGGGGATAGCAACACACAAGCCGTGTATATCTCGGGGCTGGGTCATGTACACCTCAGGCTACACGTACACACACTATGTACACTGTATAGCGTGTAGAGTAATATACTTTCATGTACACCCCCACCTTCACTTTGCTGCGACGTACATGTGTGTGTGTGTGTGAACATTTTTTCATCCTTTTATCAAATTCCCTTTATCATAATAGAAAATTGTCTGGTTTTTAAAATGTATTTATTTCTTATTTTATTTATTTATTTATCCAATTTTTAAATTTTATTTATCTTACGTTATTCCAATTACCTCTCGGCTAATTGAACTCCCTTGGTATCAACATGTGTGTTACCAACTTAGATTGTCATTGTATTTTGATTAGTGTTAAGGCTTCTATACACACATCCCACCAATAA
This sequence comes from Cancer borealis, assembly GCA_036785275.1. Classification (NCBI taxonomy): domain Eukaryota; kingdom Metazoa; phylum Arthropoda; class Malacostraca; order Decapoda; family Cancridae; genus Cancer; species Cancer borealis. Next base: position 1,268 of record JAXIVD010005557.1, read on the forward strand.
TTAGTGTCCTGGAGTTGTATTTCAGTCCATACTCATTAATGGAAGTTAACATACAACTTACTTCTCTGGCCTTTACCTAACACATTACATCACTGTTTTGCTGAGGGACGCTGAAGGGTCTTGAAAAATTAGTAATAACGACAGGGGCTTGGAATGGGAGGGGAAGGTGGAGGAATGGGGGGGGAGGTGGAGGAATGGGAATAGAGGTAAAGGGGAGGTGGAAGAATGGGAGGGAAGGGGAGGGGGAGGAATGGGAATGGAGGTGAAGAGGTGGAGAAATGGGAGGGAAGGTGAGGGGGAGGAATGAGAATGGAGGTGAGGGGGAGGTTGAGGAATGGGAATGGAGGTAAGAGGGAGAGATAAATAGGAATGGAGGGGAGGGGGAGGGAGATAAATGGGAATGGAGGGGAGGGGAAGAAAGAGGAATGGGATTGGAGGGGAGGAAGAGGGAGAGAAATAGGAATGAAGGTAAGGGGGAGGGAGAGAAATAGGAATGGAGGTAAGAGGGAGAGAGATAAATAGGAATGGAAGTGAGGGGGAGGGAGAGAAATAGGAATGGTTTCTTATCTAACACACAAGAATCACTAGAATATTCTTATCAACGGTCAAAAATATTTACAAACCCCAAATTTACACCCAAAACTGAACCATTATTCTACATACATACAACACCCAACATTGCGCAAAGCTAAACGTAATATTTTCCTTATGACTTCCTGCTGAGTTAATTAAGCATGTATGTATTCTGAAACGAAGTTAAATAGTCTTCAGTGTGAACCGTCTGGCATATTGAGTGACGCTGGCTGGTCCCGTGCTCAAGCCTCCACCTCACTGTTCCTGGCAGTGAGTGAGGTAGAGGCTGGTACGTCGGTTGTATACGGTGCCAAAAACAGTCTCAGAACACCTACGTAAGTGAACGATGCAGGCTGAAGACACCGCATCGGACGAGGATAACGGTTTCTTAGATTGTTTTCGAAACCGTCACAGTTCCCTTACGATAAATCACAACCATGCTCAGGATACAACAGTGGCTCCCCAACATAGTGTGCGTACTTCCGTGGCCCTTGGTGGCCTTGGTGGGCGTAGTAGTGGTGTGGTTGGGGCATTAGTGATGGTGTACGGATCGGCCGAGGCGTGTGCTAGGACTCAGTGTGGATTAACCTTCATGCCAATCCCGTCTTTGCCACCCAGACAACATCAACCTCACTCCCAACAGAGGTAGGTTACGAACATGAATTTAACAAAGCAATGAAAAAATACATAAATTAAACTATGTATTTGCGTGTTATTGCTGCACATTTTGTTGGTTTATGGGACTCAGGATGTCTAATCCGTAAAACAAGGCCTAGATTGTTAAAAGTAGAAAGAGAAAGTAAGAATTCTCTCTCTCTCTCTCTCTCTCTCTCTCTCTCTCTCTCTCTCTCTCTCTCTCTCTCTCTCTCTCTCTCTCTCTCTCTCTCTCTCTCTCTCTCTCTCTCTCTCTCTCTCCCCCCCCCTAAAACACTGAAAACGCTATAGTATGCTCCCTTCAAGGAAATGTTTGTGCATTAATTGTAGTCCGTCGCCGCTAGTTATATCGTGGAAGTGTTTAAAAGGTGAATCAGCTTGTTACATAATTATTTGTGCGTGTTATTCTCCATAGTCTGGAGGATAACGCGCTATACTCGTGATTGTCAGTCATTACTCAAAGTCAAAAGAGTTCAGACTTCATAATTATAGACTGATCTATGGGTAAGGCTGAGACCTCTCACCCATCACCCACCTTCCCCATCACCACCCGCCCCCCCCGCTCCCCATCCCCATGTTCAAGGGGGACGATGACAAATCCTTTTAACTACCTGAGCAGGGTTCGAACCCACGCTTATCCGGATGCCATACTGACGCGTCAAGCACGGGATGCGGTGTGTGTGTGTGTCATTCTCTTGGTACATGTCTAAGAGCCTTGCTTTTCATTCCCAAGATAATTTGTCCGTGTTTGTGTGAGGGGGAGGGAGAGGGAGGGAAAGGTTGCCATGTTGTACTCAACGCAGCATCTTTCCCACTACGTATTAGTACGTAGTCACATTGCGTCACATTCAAATGTTGCCGGTCTCCCCTAAGTCCTAACACGGTGCCAAGTGTGTTATCAAATCACCAAGGCCATGGTGCCACGGTGCCATCTTTGTTTGCCGCAGATGTCACACAACTATATTTTAGCGAATCATCGTTGTAGATCTAACTCTGGTTTCCCTTCAAAACGCATAAATCTTAACCATCGTTGCAGATAGAATCATACATTTTATTACCGACATAGGGAACGAGTTATCGAGTTAACAAACAAAATAAAAATGTTGTGAAATCATATTTTTAAATATATATATTTTTCTCAGTTACAACACCATACGTATGACGGTGATATGTTAACGAACTTGATATGTAGCAAGGCTTTTTTTTATATCATGAACCGTTGGCGCCAGTAGGCTTTATGGAGGTAAAGGTGGACTTTTTTTGCCTGTTATTTGGCGTAGGCTGCTGTAATTGAGTCTAACACGGTTTTCAGTTTTTTCTAAGATCAAACGGTAATTTAGTTAGCTTACAAATGTATATAACTCTTGTTTCATTATGGGCTGCATTTGCTTTCCGGTGCTTGGCTTACCGACCTTAAGGTGTTCAGTGGCAATATGGTGCTGGCCGCCTTGGAGCCAAGGGGTGATCTGTGTTCTCCCATTATAGCTCATCTTAGAGTGTCTGTCATGAGGCTCATGCGGGGAAAGGATTCTATCTCTGTACATTGCGCCAACTTTAGTATTAGCTTGGCTGCAACATTACTTTAATATAATTATTATTATTACCATTAGTGTTTTTTATTTTATTTATTTATTATTTTTCATAAATCTACCTTTAAGCGCAGGTTTTACGTAAGTTGGCATTAGTCCATGATAGTAAGGTCACGATATCTAAGGAATGTGAATGCATACATACATACATATACATATACATACATCACCTTGCTTTTCCCAGCATTCACCTTCATCTTCCTTCTCGTGAATACACTATAATATTCACTCTGAAGTTCCTGTTCTCTCTCTGCAAACAGGCATGCCACCACCGCCCACCTCATTCCATTCATCTTCAGTCTTGCATCTACATTCCCCACTTTAACTTTCATTTATCTTATACACACATCCAGAAAAATCTTAAACAGCCATGTCGATATCACACATCCTTGTCTCTCACTCCTTTAGGAAAACTCTCACTCGGCTTCCCATCCACAAGCACACATGAATACTGTCTCGCATTTCTAGCTAGATTGAGTCAAGTTACACGAAGGTCATCATCATTTATGTTGTTACTAAGACACCTTTGCAAAAACATGACCACCAACCATGCTTTCTTTACACTGTTAAATAATAATGTAGTACGTACGTTAAACCTTTTATCGCCAGGAAGGTTTTGTCAACAGTGTACAGATAATGTGGCCAGCTGCCAACTGCTTTTACTTTCATCATTCTTACATATATACTATTTATAGTAACTCAGGTATTTGCATCGTCTTTAAAACAAACAAAGAATCTACTAGACAATAGAGGAGGGATAACAATCATGAACTTAATAATAATGCTCGTTACACTATAGTTCACATACATAGTTGAATTGGAAATTTGTGTTGTGTTGAAAAGAGAATTACATCGTAAAGGTTGAGTCTGGTTCAAACCGAAAGTTACAACGTTCCTGTACTATCTTAAAGTATTACCGACGTGTGCGTAGCGTGGCGCAAGGAAGCAGCCATAACTACTTTATTACAATATATAAATTGACGAACAACCTGGAGGAAACTGATAGAAAAGACCTAATATTGCGAAGAAAAGGAGAGACGAAATTTAAGGGGACACAAGAAAAATTGCAAAAAGAAATTTGCTTGAAAGATATAAAAAAAAAATTTCCCCAAAGAGGTATAGATACTTGGAATGCACTGAAGGAAGCGGTGATAATGGCAAAGAATGTACATCAATTGAAGGAAAAACTAGACAAATATAGATACGGAGACAGGATCACACGGGTGTAGCTCAGGCCATGTATACTACAACTAGGTAAACACACACACACACGAGTGTAGCTCAAGCCTTGTCTATTACACCTAAGAAAATACCAACCTTTCGTCTCTCTCCTCTCTACGGACCACGATAGTCAGTTTTACAAACGTGCACACTCAGCTGAGCAGCGTGCGCCCGCCGGTTGGTGAGTCACTTCACTACTCACTAGTCGCTCCCATCCTGATGCGTGGTGAGGTTGTGGACCGCCCTTGTTAACATTGCGACAGACACTCTTTTGCGAAGCTTTGAACGTCGCAATCTGCCTATGGTCTAAATATACATGGACATCACGAGTAACGTTAAAATTACCGTCGAGTTATTTGCGTCACATCATACTTATAACTCACTTGTCATTACATTGCCGTGGATTGCGTTGGATTAATGTTTGATGTGTTGCCTTGGAACAACAATTAATGTCAACACTCCTGCCGGGTAACGCAGCTCAATACTCTCACAGCCTTCTGGAGGTGTGGCAATGCAGAGTTGATGTGTGGGTGGGCGCGGCAAGGGAACCACTCAGCTATGTAGGAACTGAATCAAATCCAAAAACCGTCGGCGCCTCGTAAGGTAACATGTCTCTTAAGCCCGTTCATGACTTGCCAGCACAACCCCTACGATTTCTTGAGCTGCATCGCATGACTCGGGGCAGACGACGGCCTTACTCCTACTCCTACTTCCTATTCCAACTCGCCGGGCGCCATGACATCCCAGAAGGACTTTTGTGATGCTTTATTGGAGGAGGAGAAGGAGGAGGAGGAAGAAGAATCCGTACAGGAAATAATCTCAGACGTGGCCGAGGATCTTGTAGCCTATACAGTGGACAATCTCATCGAAATCTCCACCTCCCTTGCTGGCATCATCTCACTGCGTCCTCCAGAACAACCGTGTATTTGTAGCAAGTATGAATACCTTCTATACTCACAAACACACATATACTCGAGTTGTGCACGTGTATGGTAGGGACACACACGGATAATACACACATCGGCATGTTTACATGCAGCAGCACATATTGTTTGCTTATCTGTTACATATAAACATTGTATAGATTATGTAAAGGAGATATTTTCACCCATTGCATGATGACTCGTTGACTTTTTCCACCAACAAAACACGAGGTAAAAGCATGTCTTCTTATCAATTTTATTTATTTCTTTGACTTTAAAAAAAAATGAAATTAGATGTTCTGAGCCAGACGAAATTACTTGCATTGTCAGAATAGTTATAACGATTGCCTGTGTTGAATTGAAATTATGATTAACGATGAATAAAATGTAAGTTGGAGCGAGGCATACCTACTTACTGTTAGTTAGTTAATGAAGTCAGTTTAATAACTCTCCCTATCTACTTATTGAGGTCTATCGTTATCTAGGTCAGTGTGATTCTTTTGCTGGTGCCGTATCGACCAGTCATCCCCCGCCAGACCTTGAGTTTCGTTCAGGGACAATGCGGTGTTGCTGTCCTGCCATCCACACCGCCTTTCATAGTTAGGTTAAGTTAGGTTAGTGGGGAAAAAATAGTATTATCCCTTCATTCAGCATTACACAAACATAACTTAAATTAAAATAAGCGGTTTCCATTTCGATGTAAGAGTTTATAAGCATGTCTCTAAGTATGGGACAAATGGTTTTGAGAGAGAGAGAGAGAGAGAGAGAGAGAGAGAGAGAGAGAGAGAGAGAGAGAGAGAGAGAGAGAGAGAGAGAGAGAGAGAGAGAGAGAGAGAGATTTTTCCTACTGTGATGAGATTAAATCGATTCTGACCTTCATACCGAATATTAAAAAGAAAAAACCATCATCCTTTTCTATTATTATTATTATTATTATTATTATTATTATTATTATTATTATTATTATTAAGGGGCACTTGAGGAATTATGGATTTTAGGAAATGGGTTGAAATGACAGAAACTGGTGATTTTTATTCGACAGGAACCATGCAATAAAAAAAGAAGTAATAGGTTAAGTTTTGCAGAATACGAGTGAGTATACTGTACACTTTTGGTTTAATTTCAGAATGGACAAAGATGGAACATTGGATATTAGTTATGATGAATGGAGAGATTACCTTCTGTTTCATCCCTCAGCCAACCTCCATGACATCATTCAGTACTGGAGACATGCTACAGTAGGTGGATAACTCTCTCTATTTCTCTTTTTTTTCTCTCATTCTCTCTCATTCTCTCTCTCTCTCTCTCTCTCTCTCTCTCTCTCTCTCTCTCTCTCTCTCTCTCTCTCTCTCTCTCTCTCTCTCTCTCTCTCTCTCAGGAACAGTGTCAGAAATTATAGAAACAGATTAGAAAATTACCAATCCTTGCTTTCATTTTTTTATATTGCACCATCTTGCATTCTTACATTCGTTAAATTTTCAACAAATTTCAACCATTTTTTTGTTCACGGCTGTCTCATAATATCCCCCAATTCATATATTTTTACCTCATTTACGTGTTGTTACTTCTAATATATATTTTTTTTGTCTTCATAATACTTTTCAGTGAATCATCTTCTAAGGTCTAAGTCTACCATTCATTTTCTCTCTTCTATCACTTATTTCAGCTTCCTTTTACATTATATACTTTACTCCCTTTTCCTTGCATTTCTTTCCAGTGTTTTCTTGTATGCATCTTTCTTATCTTTCACTGCTCTGCTTCCCTAACCTCTTCCATCCATCATTCCTTCCCTTTCTTCCTCAATAATAACACAACTCTTATCCTCACCACTCCCTCTGGAACACCAAGCAATATATTTTCTCTGTCTATCTATCTATCTATCTGACGCCTATTTATTTACCAGACCTAAAACATCCTCTCTCCTCTCCCTCCTTCAACTTTCAACAACTGATCTTCTCAATCTCTCATCCTTGAACTCACTCGTCTTCAATTAATTCAGAAGTCATTTAATTTTTCACATGTGTGTTTAGAACAAGATGAATTGCTTTACAAAACAAATTGGGTCATGAACATCATATCTTGCTGTCATATCAAACAAGCATAGTAATGATTCATCTTTCTGTTTCATGCTTGCTCTGAAGAGGATGGTAATGACAGGGGTATAAATAAGTCTGTACCAATAGTAGGTGTGCTTGGATGGGAAGAATATATAAAACTAACCATTATACTGTTTACACTATAGAACCTGGACATTGGAGAGGACCTGTCCGTCCCTGATGACTTCTCATTGGAGGAGTGGTTGTCGGGCAAGTGGTGGAGACATCTGGTAGCCGGGGGAGTAGCTGGAATGGTCTCTAGAACTTGTACTGCACCTCTCGACCGGCTCAAAGTCTATCTCCAGGTAAGACAATTATCCACACTGACACTTACAGCAGCAATTTTACAAGCTGTACATCACGTTTTCATACCTTTTGTGGATAATATGGAGAGGATAGCCTACTAATTTTGAGGCACAAACTATTTTGCTTTAACAAATTTCCGAAAGTTGATATATATTGCATGATATTCTGCAACCTTAATTTTGTCTGGCATGTAAGTATTGACCTCGGGAGAAGACACTAATGTTATCTCCATATTATCCTCTTTATTTTTGTATGCATTAGTGTTAGATGAGAAGAGAAAGATTGTGTTGTGGCAGTTGTAACCTACTGCTACTACTCCCACTATAACTTGTTGTATTCTTATTGAGAATACAACAACAATATTGAGAATAATTGCCTTAGAGTATGTGTATTCAGTCACTGGTATTCTTTTATCCACATGCAAAACAGAGAGCTTAACCACCCATCATTTAATTCAAGGCGCTGCATCCATTCATATTAATTAATACCACCATAACTACAACTTTTTAGTTTATCTTGGTTTGCATCCAGTTTTATTTAATTACAAATAATCATTGATATTAATGTTGAGTTAAGCCATGAGCCATGAGCTGCTTCTAACAACAACGACTGTACGTATGTCACCTTCGGGCGTAATAAGTAAATTAAAATAGAATAATAACATGTTTTCTTTCACAGGTTCATGGTAGTAAACACTCAAGCCTGACATCTTGCTTCAAATACTTCCTGAAGGAGGGAGGCATCAAGTCCCTTTGGCGTGGTAATGGCATCAATGTCCTTAAAATTGCACCTGAGTCCGCCATCAAATTTGCGGCCTATGAGCAGGGCAAGCGTGTGGTAATGCAGTTTGGGGGAAGCAAGGAACGAGAGTTGACCATCTTTGAACGCTTTGTTGCAGGATCTTTTGCTGGTGGAATTTCTCAATCTACAATATATCCTCTTGAAGTAAGTTGTGGACAGTTTGTTTATTTTATTTTATTTATTTATTATATTTTTTGCATGAACATTTACATTCTTATGGTAAATTTAGCATATAGTTATAGCAGAAAGCAGTCTGTTACTACTACTACTACTACTACTACTGTCTTGTCTGTTACTGCCATCATTACCACCACTATTATTTCCTTGTATTGATTAACCCCTAAAGGAGGATAGTCAAGACATATTTTTTTTACTACTACACTTAATAGAATAATCACACCTATTGCCTTTACATTTATACAAGGAAACTACACATACGCACGCCCAATCTCACACACACACACACACACACACACACACACACACACACACACACACACACACACACACACACACACACACACACACACTTACACTTAGCAATCTTCCTAACATTCAATTATACTTGCA
>JAXIVD010005557.1:12500-28411 GCA_036785275.1 Cancer borealis
ATGTGCATGTTATGTTATGTTATGTATGCAGCAGCACTGGTAAGTCTGTGTTGAGTATGTAAGGATAATGTTGATGTAGGTGATGACAAATGAATGAATGCTTCCTTTCTCTTTGCCATGATGTGATAATTGACTTGACTCGAGTCCTTACCTGTTATTAATGTAAGAAAACAATTAGATTATTCATGTCAGTATGAGGCGGAATTTTCCCTTTCACTGTACAGGGAACCATATAACAGGATGACTATTCTTTGTTATTTATTAATTCCTTTTCCATAGTCTTGGGTGGGTTGTAAAATTTTTCATATTATCAGCTTGGTACATATACTTACACTCCACTTCCATTCTACAGACTTAAAGATAGCTGCAGGAATAGATAGATGCAGGAATAGTGCTTTTATACTATCATATATATCCATAATTACCGTAGATAGATGATGCGACACACAGCTTATATCTTTGTTGCTGTGATATGGTTGTTGTAGATGGTTGAGTCTTGTTAATTAATAGCATGCCATATCACTTTGGTGGATAATTTCACCACCAAATTGTTTTTCCCTCCATTATCAACAAGTGTCAGTGATAATAAGTAGCAGTGTTTTGAAAGTTTCCTCCCTTCATTTCAAGCTCAAAAACCCTCATTCTATATTTTGTTCTCTTTACAATATTGAAATCTTCTGTATTTCTTCCCTTTGAAATTACTCGTACTCTTTACAATATTGAAATCTTCTGTATTTCTTCTCTTTGAAATTTACTCGTACTTTTTACAATATTGAAATCTTCTGTATTTCTTCTCTTTGGAATTACTCGTACTTTTTACAATATTGAAATCTTCTGTATTTCTTCTCTTTGAAATTACTCGTACTTTTTACAATATTGAAATCTTCTGTATTTCTTCTCTGAAATTACTCGTACTCTTTACAATATTGAAATCTTCTGTATTTCTTCTCTTTGAAATTACTCGTACTCTTTACAATATTGAAATCTTCTGTATTTCTTCTCTTTGAAATTACTCGTACTCTTTACAATATTGAAATCTTCTATATTTCTTCTCTTTGAAATTACTCGTACTCTTTATAGTATTGAAATCTTCTATATTTCTTCTCTTTGAAATTACTCGTACTCTTTATAATATTGAAATCTTCTATATTTCTTCTCTTTGAAATTACTTGTACTCTTTACAATATTGAAATCTCCAAAATAGTCTGGCGTTGAAAACTTGATCCAGTGGAGTGATCACTTTTTATTTATTTATTTTTTTTTTGCAAGATAATTAGATGCAAAAGTTGCCTAAAGTTGCATAGTAGTAATCGCTTTGCAAGTTGTTCAGTGCCAACTGTGTGTGTGTGTGTGTGTGTGTGTGTGTGTATGTGTGAGAGAGAGAGAGCGAGAGAGCAATAGCCATCGCCATCACTGTTATTCTTGCCTATAATTGTCTTGTTGACGCTGCTATTGTATTAGAACAGTAATCCTACATCTATTCTGCCATTCCAGTGAAGATAATGAAGTTCTTTTGGTCTCGTGAGTTGGTGTTTCTTTAGGTACTAGTACTTCCTACTTTTCTAGCCGGACTGGAAGAGGTTTTAAATAGTAAGTTTCACCTGCGAAGTATCTATGTAGGAGATTAACTAGCCCTTCATTTTCCATAATATCATTTTATATGCTGAGTACTGTTATGATAGGTATTTGAATAGGAAAATAATTGACTTATTTGTTGTGTAAAACATTGATGTCCTTTATAGCTTTTGCATTTTTTAAAAGAAACCTATCATGAAATCACCATATTTTCGTTTACTGTCTTACATATTGTATTGCGATATGAGGCACTGAGTGTGACACAATGGGTAAGGATAGGTGCCAAAAATCAAAATGTTGAAAATACTGCAAATATTATATCAATAAATATACTAAATTCCTTCTACCAGCATCTATTAAAACTATTCAAATCACTTGTTTTATCCCTTAGAGAAAAATTTTTCTTTTTAATAAGCAATGCAAATAAGTGCATCACACACACAAAAAAAAAAAGAAGATAATCCTAACATGGAAATAGTAATGTATGAAACCCACAACATAATAATCAGTGAATATTGTACTGTTTTCAGGCAGATAACAATTAGAGATATCACTTACAACTGTCCTAACACTTTGGCATCAGTGCAATAGTAAAGGGAATACATTGTGCACTAATGGAAGAAGTGGCTTGTATATTATTTTTATATATTTTTTTTATAAACCACACATGTTTTACCATTGCTGGTCTCTTACAGGAAACACCCGACACACACACACACACACACACACACACACACACACACACACACACACACACACACACACACACACACACACACACACAGTAGGACAGGATTCCCAGCCTTCCACTCGCTCCTGCTGGAATTACAAGTTCACAAACCCTCAGCTTATTCCTACAAGTATTTACTGTTAGGTGAGCAAGGGTTAGAGTGTTTAAGAAGACAAATATATTATGTCTTCACCTGACACAGGACTCGAACACAAAACCTCTTGGTTGTGAGCCAAGTGCACAAACTACTACACCTTTGGGCTCACACACACACACACACACACACACACACACACACACACACACACACACACACACACACACACACACACAAACACAAACAAACACAAACACATACACACACACACACACAAACACACACACATAGATGTTTGTCTGTATTACTCCCTGATTAATGCTGTAATGACCAGATTGTTTGAGATGTGACTTTATCATTTTGTTACACTGCCTTACACATTAAAACATAACAATATAAGGAAGCTACAAAAGGTCGTGTAATAGTAATAGTATTGGTAGAGACGAAATCACTTAAAATTCAGTAATATAACGAATCATTATATACACTGAGATAGAGAGATCTGCTGCTAGTAGAGTAATGGTTTTAGATGCTGAAACCTTTATTCATTTTTTTATCTAGCACTCTTTCTTGTGTTACACTCAGTGCCTCGTATATTGTGCCTGAAAGTGGATGTGCGTCATATGTAATATTATTCAATACCCGATGTAATTTGTAACTTGCTTCATGTATATTTTTGATTTATGAAGAAGCATGAACAGTTTTGTCAGTTGTAGAGAGACATGACTTGGTGATATAAGCTAAGTGTGACATATTGTTGCATTCTTGACTTGCAACTTAATTCACTTACGATAGAAATTAACAATATGAAGTGAGAGACATGATCGAACCTAATAATTATATATGTTCAGTCATACAATAAGTATTTTTTCCCGGTTCAATTACCTGTCAACATAATCTTGTTTCATTTCATGTCTGTTTCATTGTAACCTTTCCTTCCCTTCAATGCACTTTTATTCTCTTATGTCTGTTTCATTATATCACATCCTTTTCATCTCATAAGATTAAATAATGTTGAATAATTGATTGTCACCAATACCTATCCATTACATTGATTGAAAACCCTGACTTATGATTAAATTTGAATATTTATTAACTGTCGCCAAGGTTGTTTGAAGCGGTTTGATTCATACCATTATAATGACCAAGAGCTTACTGTATCATTGTACACAAGTCACGGTCCCTCCTCTCCCGTCCCCTCCACCCAACCTGAAAAATCAAAAGTAAGATTAAAATTTTTAGTTTAGAAGAAAACTTAATTAAATTATACATTATCACAAGGAGATAATGATGAGACTTTTTCTTTGGTATTCAAAATGGTATTGAATTTATTTATAGTGATTTATAGATGACAAAACAAGGTTCACAGTTTGAAAATGGTGTCATTATTAGAATATATTGATAAGATTTTTTTTTTCTTCAGCTCTCAGCTATTACTAATGATTCCTATAATTATCAAAGGATATATATCCCTACCATTCAACTACTGGGTACATAGTAGTGTTTTTAATAATGGGAAAGGTGTCCATATTTCCTTATGATATCGGGATTACAAAAGTTAGGAAACATTTGTAAAATATATTATTTAGTAGTATTCTGTCATAAGTAAGACATGAAAAAGATTATTTTCTGTTTTTATCATCATGAGAACATTGATGGAATTGAACAAGTTTAAAGTCGTACTCGTCTATCTGTTATCTTTTTTGTGTAGGAATTCTTTAAACAGCAGAATAATAAAACTGACAGTCTGTCTTTCCTATAATCCTTTACTTGGACTAATTAACCAACACTATAATGAGATAAAATGCAACTGTTAATTGGACTTGATCTGTATACTTTTGTGGTAAGCATCTTGATATCTGTTCCTGCCCAACCATTTGTTCGGGTTAGTTGTTGATCCCAAAAAGTTAGATCATAAATACTATTCTCTAACCATAACTGCAGTGGGAGTTATAGTTTTCATCTCAGCATCTGCTTTCATTAAAGAAAATAACATGCTCATAAAACTCGACATTCTGCCAAATTGACGACCGAGCAGTTGATGAATGAAAGGCAGTATTGTGATGCATTTTGCACCAACCAAGATCTGCAATTCACTGTAGTCTGTTCACCTTGACACGGCACCAACCAAGCTAATGACATCAAGTTACCTATGCAAGTCTGTAAATAGAATGTTGACAGGCATAACTTTCCTTTATTCAAGTTGTATCCTTCCATTCAACACAGACACAGACATAGACACACACACAAAAAAGAAAATGGCTGATTAACTTATAATATTTTCATAATGGAATATTCTATGAGATATTATTTACTTATCAAGGTAAAGTATTTTCATTATGGAAGTTTCTATGAGATATTATTTACTTATCAAGGTTAAATGTGTAAAAATAATGCAAACTTCCTTGGTTGAAACTACATAGTGGGTAATGATATGTTCTATAGGGGTAGTCTTGTCTGTGTTTGAGTTGTGGTTATACTTGGCAGCTGTTAACAAATGTTTACAATAATACATCAGGTTATATTTTATTTTATTTAGCATTGTGGTCCAAATGTACGTTTTATTAAAGTTTTTATTTATTTATTTATTTATTTATTATTTCTATTAATTAATTAATTAATTTTTATTATTAATATTATTTATTAATTAATTATTTTTATTATTATTAATTTTTATTTGATTCTTAATAGTGCAATGTACGTAACAGTTTTTTGGTTGAAATCATAAGATAAAAATGCATAGAAGAACAAAACAAAGGAGATGATTTCAAAGCAAGTGCTATAATATAACACAGTTTAATATATTGCTCTAATTCCACAATTCAACAGATTCTGGCCTGTTTTAGTGAAGAAAAATATCAAAACTTAATTGCAATACCCTCCGTAGTTAGATGGGAGCGAACGTTTGGAGTACAAAAACTGGCATAAAATATATAGAGCATAATAACTAATGAAGGTTTTAAGGTGAGAAACATTGATATAACAATTCAAAGTGTAGAATGAAGTGAAACTATTATTATTATTAGGGACAGAAGATCACGCAACCACCATAGCTATTGGTGGTGAAGATAATCATCTATGGACAGTATTAGTTTTGTCTATTTCTAACATATGTATATCCTCAATTACCGGCACAGTTTCAATTATTGTTTCAATTGTTCAAGGTTTTCATCATTTTCAAAAAATAAAAACTGAAATTTATTTGGACTGGTACATTTATCCCTTATATAAACAAAACTCATGCATGCAATGATATATAGAATCATCCACTGAAAGAATTTTGCTACAGGAGTGTTTCCAAGCCTGCATTTTTTTCTTTTTGACCCATGTAAGTAAATCTAAGTTAAGGAATTAATGTTTTTATGACTAGTGTTTGGGAGGCGAGTTATTTGAATGAAAATTATATACACAGAACAGTGAAATGTGTGGGTTTGAGTAAGTGGAAGACGATATAGAACAAAAATAAGACTGGAATAAAGAAGAAGAGAGGCCTCAAGACCCTATCCAGACCAAGAGAGACACCACACAAACCAGTATTAAATCGTACCATGAATATAATTTGAAATATATAACGTATATAATCCATAATATAATATCAATTGCCCCAAAACATCACCGAAGGTGGAATAAAATGGAAATAAGATTACCCTACTAATTTTGAGGCTTTGACAAGTTTCCGGATGTTGATATATATATATATATATATATATATATATATATATATATATATATATATATATATATATATATATATATATATATATATATATATATTGCATGATATTCTGCAACCTTAATTCTGTCTGACATGTAAGTATTAACCTCGGGAGAAGACGTTAATATCAACTCCATATTATCTCAATATAAAGGCGACCCAGACCAAGGCCTTGTCAAGCCAGACGTCAGTCTGACTCAGTCAGTGAGTGTTATTGTTATGGAAGTGAAGTGAACAT
Source organism: Cancer borealis (assembly GCA_036785275.1). Classification (NCBI taxonomy): domain Eukaryota; kingdom Metazoa; phylum Arthropoda; class Malacostraca; order Decapoda; family Cancridae; genus Cancer; species Cancer borealis. Next base: position 18,856 of record JAXIVD010005557.1, read on the forward strand.
CTGTCACTGCCATTACTTACACGTAACAAGACGAGCTGTAACATAACCTGTTATGGATCCAAGATGTGTTTAAGGTTATATTGAGTTCCCTGGCCACTACAACACAGCTGCACACACGTATAACACGCACACAACAGCTGATTCCCATGTATGGATTGTACACGCCATCCCTGAATAACAACGTGTCTTCAATAAGAACATAAGAAATTAGGAGATTGCAAGAGGCCAGTTAATGACCTATACGAGGCAGTTCCTTGTCCCCCACCCTTGGAATAATCCAATATTTAGCCATCCCACCTGTCATCCCTATCCATACTCTCATCCAGCCGTCTTTTAAAGCTACCTATTGACTCAGCACTTACTACGTGTCTATCCAGCCTATTCCAATCGTTCACGACTCTGTTTGTGAACCAATATCTGTCTGTCCTGAATCTAAGTTTTTCTAGCTTGTACCCATTTCCACGTTTCCTATCCTGGCTACTAAATTCTAAAACCTGATCAATGTTTCCCTTATTAATTCCTTTTACCCATTTGAAAACCTCAATCATATCCCCTTTTGCCCTCCTTCTCTCTAGGGAGTGGAGATTAAGACGTTTTAACCTATCTTTGTAGGGTAAATTTCTCAGCCCCTGAATCATCTTGGTCATTCTTCTCTGAACTGCCTCCAAGGAGCCTATATCCTTCCTATAATAAGGGGACCAAAATTGAGCTGCATAATCTAGGTGGGGTCTAACTAGCGCTAAATACAACCTCAGAATGACCTCAGAACTCCTATTTGTCACACACCTACTAATAAATCCCAGTATCTTGTTGGCTCTATTTCTAGCTATAATACACTGTTCCCTGGGGCGCAAGTCACTGCTTATTTGAACTCCTAAATCCCTCACACTATATGACCTTCCTAAGGTAGTGTCATTTAATGTGTCGTCTACAGACCTATTTCCTTTACCTACGCTCGTAATGCTACACTTGTTAACATTAAACTGCATCTGCCATTTCTCTGACCACTCGTACAGCCTATTTAAGTCATCCTGCAACATCCTAGCATCGTCTAAATTCTTTACCTGTCTTCCTATCTTTGTGTCATCGGCAAATTTACTGATATCACTATTTATTCCTGTCTCTAAGTCATTTATATAAATTATGAATAACAATGGTCCTAGTAGTGATCCCTGTGGTACCCCACTAGTGACATTACCCCATTCTGATTTCTTCCCATTAATTTGTACCCTCTGTTCCCTACCAATAAGCCATCCCCTAATCCATTCTAGTACCTTCCCACCTATGCCGTGAGCCTTAACTTTACTTAATAGTCTCCTATGGGGTACTCTGTCAAAGGCTTTACTGAAGTCCAAATAAACTATATCATACTCGTCCCCCTTATCTATTGTTTCAAATACTTTCCTATAGAAGGATAATAAATTTGTGAGGCATGACTTCCCCTTGCTAAAACCATGTTGACTATGTCTAATTAGCTTGTGTTCATCTAAATGTTTCCTAATTGCCCTTGCTATGATAGCTTCTAACATCTTGCCTACCACTGATGTTAAACTAATTGGGCGGTAGTTACTACTTTCTGCCTTATCTCCTTTCTTGAATATAGGAACTACATTTGCCTGCCTCCATAGCCTAGGAACTACTCCTGTGTCTAGTGATTCTCTAAAATTCATTGCAATAGGTTCAACGAGTTCTTCTCTACATTCCCTAAGAATCCTCGGAAAAATGTCGTCCAGCCCTGGAGATTTAGTCTTTTTAAGTCTATCTATTTCCTTGCTAACTACTTCCCTACTTATGTCTATTTCGCTTAATTTATCATCCTCTTGTCCCCTAAAGATCTGTACTGGCTCCAGTTCCCTACCTGACTCTTCTTGAGAAAATACAGACAAGAAGTATTTATTTAATTCCTTACTAATATCCTCACCATTTTCTATCAAGCTGCCATCCATTCCTTTAAGAGGTCCTATTCTTTCCTTTGTTTTAGATTTGTACAACTGATAGAATCCCTTTGGATCCTGCTGGGCATCTCTAACTATCTTAACCTCATAATTCCTTTTTGCAGTCCTAATATCCTTTTTAACCTTCTTAGCTAGGTCATTATACTGCCCTACTACCTGTACTTCTCCCCTTTTAATTTTCCTATAGAGTCCCCTTTTTAATCCAATTTCCCTTCTAATGTTGCTATTCATTCATTTTGGATCATTTTTATTTGACCTAATCCTCCTCTTAGGTATATGCTGTTCCTGCCCTGTATGAATTTCCCTTACTATGTTATTATAATGCAGTTCTACCTCAATGTTTTGATCCTCCTCTCTGCCTACTCCTATACCCTCCCAATTTATACCCTGGAAATAATGTCTGAGGCCCTGGTAATTTCCTTTTCTAAAATCTGTTACTAAAGCAGTGTTCTGTTCTACCTGCCTCTGCATTAATCTTGAATCTAATTTCGTGGTGGTCACTAACATCAAATCTCGCTCCTATCTCAACCTGACTTACCAAAGTTTCATTATTAGTTAAGACCAGATCTAAAATATTTCCCTGTCGTGTTGGTTCCCTTACAAGTTGTGTGAAAAAACCATCCTGGACGACATTTAAGAATTCCTCCGAGCACCCGTCTCCTGTCATACTATCCCAGTCTATTCTCCTATAATTAAAGTCCCCCATAATGCACACATTATTATACCTAGATGCCCTTGCAAGCTCCTGCATCAGAGGTGCACTAGCTGCTTCGCCTAAATCTGGAGGCCTATATATAATGCCTACAACTAACTTATTCCCTCCTATAATAATGTCAATCCATAATGACTCCGTATTCCTATCTGTTTTTATTGTGGTATTGACATAGCTATTTAATGTGTTTCTAACGTACAGTGCCACACCTCCCCCTCTCCTCCCTACTCTATCCCTGTGGAAAAAAGTGTACCCATCTATTCCTACTTCAGGTAAGAAATGTTTGCCTGCAATATCTAACCAAGTTTCTGTAATACCTATAATATCTAACTCTTCAACACATGCGATACCTCTAAGTGTGTCTATCTTCTTTATTACACTTCTACTGTTTGCATAAAAGACACTTAGTTCATGCACCTCCCTCTCTTTACCCCGTCCTTTGTCACTATTACCCTTACCTCTATTAATCAATCAGCTGTTACACTCTAATTCCACTTGGGTGAGTATTTACTTACTTACTCACTTATGGGATTATTGAGATAAGGTTTGCCTACTAATTTTGAGACACGGACTATTTATTTTTGGGTAGGATATAATGCTTTTACAATGCTAACGGCATAATAGTTAGCATTTTGAAATATACGAAACCAAACCTATCCCTGCAGGGCTAATCTGACCTAACTCTAATGAATGAAGGTGAGTGTGTTGTGAGTACCATAGGCAAAAAATCTGCTTGCCACCAGGTAGCATTCTTGCCTTCTCTGGAGGGAGTAAAAACGAAGGTGTTTCAGGCGGTCTCAGTAGTTAAGATTCTTACCTGGTTTCTTACCTGGTTGACTCCCCTCGGACAAAACTAGACCAGCTAGCATACACATACTACTTCATAAAGGTGGGCCCAGAACCACAGGTATGCCAGTTCAACAGATTATTATAAACATCTAAATATACAATAAGACGAATAGAACTGGAAGTTATGTACTTTAGTGGTGTTTATAACATAACAATGTATATAGTAATCCTACTCAACATAATCATATAAAGTATTGCCCATGGCATTTTGTAACAGCCTTTTAAAAGAAGATAGACTGGCAGCTGCAACATACTTACCAATAAGACTTACCAATAAAATCCACGGGATTCGCTATTGATCTACATAGATCCTATTGCCCGCCTCCATATTCAGTTGAACTGTGTGTTTATCATAGCTGTTCTTGAATGCTGTTACTGTTTTAGCATTCACTATGTGACTTGGTAAGGCATTTCATTTGTCTGTAACTCTGTGTGAGAAGGTGTGTTGTGTTTGTCCAGTCATTTAGTGCAGTTAGTAGATTTGTTAGGCACGACATTGAACGTCTAAATCCATGCTGGTTCTTATACGGGATTTTCTTTCCTTCATATTTGCTGATTAAAATATCCCTGATGATTTCTTCCATTACTTTGCAAAGGATGCTTGTCAGGCTTATTGGTCTATAGTTCTGTGCCTGGTGTTTGCTTCCTTTCTTGTGGATCGGGGACACTATGGCCTCTTTCCAAGATGTTGGCACAGTGTCACAGTGGCACAGTGTCAGCTGGCAAGGAATTCCAAATTGAGATATATCTTACACTAAAGAATCTCTTTTTACAATCCAAACGGCTATGAGGAAGGAATATCTTAAAGGAGTGTGTGTGTGTGTTTTCTCATGATAAAATAGTTAGTTCAATATTTGTTTTTCATCATATTATTGAAAAAAACGACATGTAAACACACACACACACACACTGCATTCTTTATCCTTGATGTCACGATAATAAAAAAGGATCAGTAAAATGGAATGAATAAAAAATAAAATAAAATAATCTCCCATACATAGACTTATTAAATAATTTTCACTCTTTATCTTATTTCAGATGCCATGGCGACTATCAATCCATCGGAGGAGTGTTGCGTGTGTGGCCGGCACCTAGCTGGGAGCCGCTGGGTGAAGGGTAGCAATCGTCTAAAGCACTCCGGCAGGGCAGTAACACAAGCATTAGAGGAGGTGCTGGTGGCCTGTGAGACGTTTGTACAACTCACATGGGTCTGCTTCAGGTGTTATAGGCTAGTGTTGGGTCTTGATTACCATGCACACCAACTACAAAAACAAAGACTAGCTCTGTTGAGGCTCTATGAGGGTAGAGACAAAACTGCTACTGTAATAGGGAAGACTTTACATACAAATGGTGATGGTGGAAGTAGTAGTGCTGATGTTGATAGTGAAGCTTCTGTTGTGAAAGAATCTGTAAACATTGGAGGACAGAAATTAGACCAAGCTTGTGATACAGACAGTAAGGTGTTGTCATATCCACTACAGACTCTTTGTGATCATGAATACCACAAGAATAATGACCCAGTTAGCATGTCAGGTCAACCAACAACTCTCCGGGAAGGTTATAATCAACATTGCACTGAGAGTTTAACATCAGGTGCCTTGTTAAGTGTGAAAGATGGTATCACGAAAAGTAACAAGTTGAACAGTGATAACATTGTCCTTAAAAATGATAAATATTCTACTGATACCTTGAAACAGGACCAGAAATATCTTTGTATTAAGCAAGAGGAAATAGCTATGGCTCCTACAATTTCCTCGCCTCAAAGACTTGTAACTAAGAGGAGAAAAACAGCTAAAAAGTGGGATGATTTTGAGTATTATGAAGATGAGAACAAGAATACAGAGGTGGAGTGTGATAAAATAGATCCCTTACCACCACCAGTACATCAATTCCGACTACCACCGAAAACAATAAAGAAAAAATGCCAGAAATGTAAACAAGATTTTTCCACTAAGAAAGCCATCTTGAACCATAAATGTAATCAGATGAAAAGAATGGAACGTGAGAAAGTTAGATACAAATGCAAAGGATGTCTTCATATTTTCCTGCTGAGACGAGAATATATCAAACACATCAATGTCTGCTACAAGAATACTCCTGTTACATGCAAATTATGTCTGGTAAGGATAACTTATTATTATTATCATCATCATCATCATCATCATCATCATCATCATCATCATCCAGCAGCAGCAGCAGCTTTAATGCCTCACTCTATTGACAAATGTTCTCAAGATAATATATTCATACATAACTTTCATGACACATTGTAATCGTGAAATTAAAGCAAAAATACTGGTTTTTGACATGTCAAACCAAAAACTATTTTAAGCTATTTTAAACTCCTGTAAAACTAAAGTTACATGTAGTTATATGAGAGCTTCTAAATGTAAATAGAACTCCATTAAGTTATTAGCTGTAATTGTCATTTTTTTTTTTTTTATTAAATAGAATATAATAACTTTATATAATTAGTTATGCAACAACTTCTTTCTCTGTGACAGGTGAAGCTGCCGAGTGCTGCTTACCTGCCTCGCCACCTGGCAGCCTTGCATCAGGTGAAGTCCAATCTAAACAAGGTAACAATTACATCACTTTTGAAATTTTGAAATTTTATTTAATTTTATTTAATTTTAACTACAAGGACTGATTGATGCTGTATCTATTTTATTCTGGTGGGACTTAACACCTATTAACTAACGTTTTGCTGAAAAAAATGTCTCATGCTATCTATCTACTATCTTTACTATCTATCTGTCTCATGCTATCTATCTACTTTCTCTACTATCTATCTCTCATGCTATCTATCAACTATCTCTACTATCTCTTACATAATGAAGCTTCTTTGTATGAACTCATTAAGTCTAGCAGAACTTTATAGTCAATAACTACATAATTTAGGGGAATTATTTAATCACCTTTTTTAATCATGTATTGTAATGTGTCGTGTTTTGAAGCGCTGAGAAATTGGTCTAAACTACAGGTTGCCTATCAATATTCCGGTTCCATCAGTTTTCCGGCATGAATTTCAGAGCACAGTTTCAAATTTCCCGAGTTGGCGCATCACTGTTTTCTGGAGGCACTGTTTATGTTTATGTTCTGATGGCACTGTACCCAGAATTAGGTGTTTGCTCATGCTGGAGTACTGATAATCAACCTGTAATGATACCCATAAGAGACCTGTAGCTATGTGTGTCCAGTATATTGTATAATGACACCAATATTAATGTTAGTTGTATGTAGTATAACATGTATATTCATTACAGGGTGACATTCTGTGTGAGTTGTGTGGGCGCGGGTTCAGTCGTAAGGAAGCACTGGAGCGCCACGAGGCAAGGGTTCACGGGAAGGCACACGGCAGTCACCAGTGTTCCCTCTGTGGCCACACCTTCCCCCACACTTCCCTACTGGCTGAGCACTTAAGGGCACACCAAGGATACACCTGCCCAGAATGCTCCAAGGTGTTCAGGTAATCTGGTAAACATTCGAGGCGTCACTATAAGAAATCTAAACCTACGGCAAATAACAGGCAATATGCAGTTCATCTTAGCCTCCATAAAGCCTACTGGCCCGAACGGTTTGTGATGTAGAAAAAATAAATCGGTTTTTTTATAGTTTTGCTTTTGATTTATGGTTAGGTTATAAGTTTCGTGCCGAGGAGTATATGCATGAAAGAGTTGTTGATAAAGGTTTAGGTATTGATCAAGCAAGGAGGGAGTGTATGGATAGGGAGAAGTGGAGGCTCTTATGCTGACATTACACACACACACACACACACACACACACACACACACACACACACACACACACACACACACACACACACACACACACACACACACACACACAAAAAAAAAAAAAAATAAATAAATAAAAGCAAAAATGAACTTTAAGACAAACATTGGTTAGAAATTGATCCCCCGCACTATATGGAGATAGATAGATAGACAATAGATAGATAGATGGATGTTAACTTTTCTTTTTATTGTTGTAATGTAATTTATCTCAATATGCTGTAAAGAATTTGTCAAAATATCAAGGTATCTTAATGCCTTTGGGTGAAATAAAATTATTATTATTTTATTATTTACTTGATCAAAAAAAGATTTGTACTGTTAGGTGTTTACTGTATTTTAATGTATTTCAGCTGCAGGTCCAATCTGAGCTTGCATCGGCGGGCCCACCACATGCGCAAGGCAGCCTATCATTGCACTGATTGCAACAGGCACTGGAAATTCCATGCCAGTTATATTTACCATATGAAGAAGGTGAGCACTATTTTCACAATGATTTCCATAATGGTGTTCTGAGTGGTTCCTTAGATTAATTAGTACATGTCTATTAGACTTTGAATATATTATCCTATTATTGGGTTTGGTGTTTCCTTGTGTTCACCCACTCCGTGGCCTTATCTGCACAAACCTGGTTGAATCACCTTGTTCTCTTCACGACAACATCCCCATTCATGGATTCGGCACACACCTCTGGGGCACACATGTAACTTTTTCTCTGCACATACTTTTATATCTTTCAAAGATATCACTCATATCGTACACATGACCATGAGCCAAACCTACACACAATATTCTATACAGTTTCATCATGACCTCATCTTCAAGAGCTTCCTGTGATTCTACAGCTGATGCTGGTCTTGCAGAGCGTCTTTGAAATGATGCCAGGCAGGCAAGATGATAGCAACCTTCAGCTGCAATGAAGTCATTGATTCCTGACACCCTTGTACTCATCACTGAGTCAAGTTTAAAACGTTCAATCAATTCTAGACTTTTCTAGAGTTTCATATCTGTGAACTTTCCTTTTGCCTTCCTTTTGGCAAAACTTACACAGTGACCAGTGTATTGGTATTTGGTAGGTAGGTGTTGTAGATGGTGAACTGGTGCTGGAACCTGGATCACAACTATGGTGGGCTGATGTCTCTTCTGATGGATTGTGCTTCTTTTTCAGTCTACATAGCTTGTTTTCATAAGTGAAAGTACAATAACAACATTTGTGCCATCTCAGTTCTAATGCATTGAATTATTCCTCTGAGAAGACCTCGAGTCTCTCAAGAATGTCCACACTGGTGACATCACCAAGTTTTCTCTGATAGTCAACCTGTATTACATCATTGATCCTTTGTTTCAGTTCCACAATAGTAATCCTTTATTAACATCATTGACCTTTTGTTTCAGTTCCACCGTTGCAGCGAGTACAAGTGTGCTGGCTGTAGACTGTTACTGTACTCTGAGGAAGCACTACGACAACACTCCTTGACATGTGCTCACCAGGGTATTACCAACACTCAAAGGTAGGCTGGAATTAACACATCAATATATGAATTATGTTTGTGTGCACCAAAGCTAGTGCCCTACACATTAAAAAAAGAAAAAGAAAAGTTTCTGGTTCACTGGAGACCAGGGATGAAAATGTGTCATCCCTCAGACACTTGTTCCTGTTGACTTGATAATATATACAACAACAACAATAACTCTGGACTATAAGTTGATTATTTTGACTTTTACAGCATAAGACAAAAGGAAACGGGTAATGGTGGGAAGCGAGATATTGGCGAAGCGATGAAACAAACTTCAGACAAGACACCAGGTGAGGTCAGGTCAGGTCAATAACACTGTAGTTGCAGTCTTTCACTTCCTCTATTCTCTCTCCTAAAAGTACCTCGCATCTTCCTACTGTATAAAATGTACTAAAATTCATCACCTCTGCTTCTCCCCTTTCAAAAGCCATCACCTTACTTTTTCCAGCATTCACTTTTAGTTTTCTTCTCATATGGGGTCGGGTGGCTCTGTGTGCGTGCGTGTGTGTGGTACAGTGTTCGGCTCATGACCTAAAGGTTGCAAGTTCAACCCGGGGTCACGGCAGCTTCTTGGTGAGAGGGGCAGCACTCGTTAATCCTAGCAAAACTATATGGTTCAGGGGGAGTATTTAATCACCTTCCTTTTCTTTCATACGCTATAAAATTCATCCACCATTCTTCACACTCTCCAAGCAACAGTGTAATCCGTCACCACTGCCCAACTCATAC
>JAXIVD010005558.1:0-2500 GCA_036785275.1 Cancer borealis
GTTGCTAATGGTAGAAATGTAATGAATGAAGTAAAATAAGGAAGGTTACAGGTAAAAAAAAAAAAAAAAAGTATAGGACTGTAACACTCACCTTGAATTCAGGTCGCTCGGGACACAGAAACAGATTGAAAAAAAAAATGTTAAAAAGTACGCAGTAGAAAGAGAAATTTATATCAACATTCCGAGGAGGATAAAAAAGAAACATCGTGTGGTGTGTGTGTGTGGGGAGGAGAGGAGGGGAAGAAGAGGAGAGGAGGAGGAAGAGGAGGAGGAGAGGAGGAGTGTTAATGCAGGGAAATGAGGGAATGTAATAAAAGCAGTGAACATAGTCTTACCGTGTGAATTGAAAAGAAAAAAAGTATATATAATATTTGTGAAAAATCATGCAATCTGCTTACTTACCCTCATGGGATTTACTGTCAATAAAAAACGAAGCGAAACAAAAAATTAATGAAAGGAAGGAAGAGTGAGGCGTAGAAGCTAAGAGGTGATGGAGTCAGAGAGGAGAGAGAGGATCGATGAGGTTGATGAGGTGAACATAGACGAATGAGAAGACAGGAATGAGAGGGAGGAAGGGAAAAGTGAGAGACATATGGTGGAAGAATGAGAGAGAGAGAGAGAGAGAGAGAGAGAGACGAGAGAGAGAGAAGAGAGAGAGAGAGAGAGAGAGAGAGAGAGAGAGAGAGAGAGAGAGAGAGAGAGAGAGAGAGAGAGAGAGAGATGAGAGAGAGAGAGAGGAAGAGAGAGAGAGAGAGAGAGAGAGAGAGAGAGGAGGGAAAGATTGCTATTGACCTGATTATTCCAGCTTGCGTGGCCTCTGGGCGTTCGTGGATCCAACTTGGATTACTGGCGTCATTGAAGGGGAATAGTGTTTTCATCAGAACGAAATAAGGAGAGAGAGAGAGAGAGAGAGAGAGAGGAGAGAGAGAGGAGAGAAGAGAAGAGAGAAGAGAGAAGAGAGAAGAGAGAAGAGAAAGAGAGAAGAGAAAAAGAAAGATGGTTGTGCGTGGTTGTAAGTATCAGTCTGCTACTTCACTCTACTTGCAAGGTGAATTATGATGCAAGAGTAGCGTGAAGCGTGAATTGCTCTTCCACCCATCCCAACCTTACCACCCACCCATCCCACCCATCGTCACGTCACGCTCGTACTCCTCACGTCGGTGTTGAACGTGACTTGTTTTGACGTGTCGTGTTGTGACGTCGTGTCCTTGAATTCTGAATACTCGTCGCTCTTTGCATACACAAAGGGTTTAGTGGCTCATGCCCTTACCCTTTAGCTAAGTAAATATCTCTTTTTGTTTTTATTTTGTTTTCCTCTCCTTGTTTTATTTCCTTCTTTCTTTCCTACGTTATCACTTTATATATGACATCATACCTACCACTTCCCATCTCACAGCTATAACTACACTGCTTACCTCCTAACGTGAGCCCTGTACACGTGTCCCAACCCGTCTTCTTTCCCTCATACTCTCTCTTTCTCCTTTTTTTAATTTCTTATGGAACGAAGGAGGAGGAGGAGGAGGAGAGGACAGAAGAGAGGAGGAGGAGGAGGTGGTGGTAGCACGTCATATCCTTCTTAATTATTCGCTTGGGGCTTCGTAGGTGCAGATGAAGCAGATCTAGAATATTACCGTCTCCCTGCTGACTCAACGCTGCCTCCTCCCTTGTGAGCTTGTGTTTCTTTATTGTCCGTATTGAACGTTACAATAATATAATGATTATCCCAAGGGGGCGTAACAGTATCTTTAGTCTAAACGCGATTATTTGTTGATGTGTTTCTTTCTTTGATGTTTAAATAAAAATTGTGTATGTATCATAATCGTTGTTATCGGGAATTAATAGAAAAAAAATTTGAGAGAGGGGGAAAAGATAAGAGAAATTGTGGTCAGATATATGTATTGACCATTGATTTTTAGGTTTCTTGAAATTATAAGTGAGGCCTCGTGTGGTAGGATGTCCAATTGGTTGTTAAGACCACCATATATATTGTATACACACGTGAAAGATTATGGTGAACGTTTCTAATCGTCTGTGTTATCCTACTGTTACTCAAAAAAGCATCGCATTGATATTGAATGTTGTGAAATAAAAAAAAAACGAAACTTGGATATTTTTTAAGAGAAAAGAAAATACAGTTCGGATAGTGATCCATTAAAATGCTTTTGTTATAGTTTACAATCTGACACATTCTCAGGGATTTGTTTACCTATTGTTTCTAACCAAAGTGTGTGAAGGCGACGGATTGGTATTGATTAGTGATGGTAATGATTAAGTAGATGCAAAGGCACATAATCACGTACTCCTCCATAAAACACAGGAGGAATCGCAATGTTGTTTTTTATGTATATTATCATATACTCTTATAGATTAATCCTTATGGCAAATTTTTGTTTTATTTCCTCTATTCAGCTTTTTAAGATATAGTGAAATACACATGTAAAGTTGTGTGATATCTTGGCATTAATATATTCACATGTGCTGCATGACTATATTTTTGCCC
>JAXIVD010005558.1:22500-28408 GCA_036785275.1 Cancer borealis
AATTGAAGCGCGGGGGAAAGAAGTGAAAGAGAACAAACAATAAGACAAATACTAGTGTGGAAAAAAATGGCAGAGAGAAAGAAAAGAGGGAAGGGAACTGAGGAAAGAGAAGGGAAAAAAATACGATAATTGAACTCAAGACGCTAAAACAAATCATTCAATTATCACAATAAACGTCACAATATCTATCAAATAAAAACAAAAGACACTAACAAGTTTCCTTTAAACTAACTACTCATTTATGGTATGGGTATTCACTTTTCTCTAGCACCATAACGCAAAAGTACGTCGAGCTGCTGCCTGCCGTTGTTTCTGGTTCTGTTGTTAATGTTGTTTCTGATTTGCCGAGCGAGCATTCTCCTGGGCGTGTCTTTCCGTGTCCAGCAAATCAGCGAAGCTTCTTCACCAATTAGCGAGCGCCACGCCAGCAGACCCGCGGACCTCCAATTGGACCAGCACAATATACTTGGCTGTCCTGTGTGTGTGTGTGTGTGTGTGTGTGTGTGTGTGTGTGTGTGCGTGTGCGTGTGCGTGTGCGTGTGTGTGTGTATGTGTGTATTATCTTGCTTTGTTAGCTTGGGTTTGTCTTCCCAACATCCATCCATTTCACGTCCTCTGCTTCCCCTCGCAATTCTCTGATGTGATGATGTTTGTTTGCCCGAATTGAGTGTTTGTCTTTTGAAACCTTTTGAATAGTTGTTTTAATGTTCACTTATGTGTCTAAATTATAGATGGATTGCTACTTTGAGGGGGAATGGGTCGTGTGTGCGTATCTCTCTCTCTCTCTCTCTCTCTCTCTCTCTCTCTCTCTCTCTCTCTCTCTCTCTCTCTCTCTCTCTCTCTCTCTCTCTCTCTCTCTCTCTCTCTCTCTCTCTCTCTCTCTCTCTCTCTCTCTCTCTCTCTCTCTCTCTCTCTCTCTCTCTCTCTCTCTCTTTCTCTTTCTCTCTCTTTCTTTGTGTTTCGCTTCTGCGTGGGCAGCGTGTCTGCCTGTAGCTTCAAAGGCCTGGATTCGATTCTTCTTTGCTGCTGCGACTCTTCAAACAAGACAGTAACGAAGAAGAAAATGCATGGCCTTGATAGGAGACGCTGCACTCACCCAACTTTTGGTTTATATGCGTATAGCAATACTAGCTTTCTTGTGACTATAAATTTAAAAGAGAAAACGAATGACCATATAAATTTACCCTAATGTACTATTACTGCCACTGCTACTGCTAATTCTCCTGCTTTTGATGAAAGTACAAGTGGTAGGAAAGAATTGTTTCTTGGCTCGAAGCCGAAGCTCCTGTTTTGGCGGGAAGGGGGATAGGATAACCCACATACATCACTTGACTGGTATTCTGTTGCCGCTGTGGTCGATGTCTACTCAATACTTGGCATTGATGCATTGTTCGTTAAGGCTCAAGTAGTCCTGATGGAGGGTTAGCGCCATTCTTAAACTTGTGTGACATTGGACTATAACAAAGGATGGCACATGGAAAACTACTCCTTCCCCTACATCTCAGCGTTGTCACTATACCCTCCTTTCTACATCCCCACACTAATGTGCGTGTTACCACACTGCAGCACACTTGACGTGAGGCTCTGATGAAGTGCAACCAGGCACGCGTTCCACAAAGTGGTCATCACGTCTGCATGGTAGTAGGTCACTGTTATTGATTTACATAAAAAAAAGACCTAAGAGCTTTGTCCTGAAAGCTAGGAATTCTGTCTCAGAACTGATGTAAAGGAAACTATTGTGCTCGTTTTGAAATGCAGCAAACTGAGCACGTCCAGCGGTAGACGGCGGAGCTGTAGCATTTCGATTGTAAAACAGTAATATACTCGTATATATTTTAAAGTTCTTTTTAAGTCTCCTTTTGTGGCAGCTCTCGAGAAGGAGGGACCCGAGGAGAGCCATGAAAGCTCGACCTTCCGCGCGCGAGTCTTGCCACCTGAATGTCAATGCCTTGGCCTAAACTTTAGGTTATTGGCGCTGCCGGCCAGACAGACCAGCATCCATCTGCAGATGACCGAGAGAGCTTCTCCTAGAGGAAGACGCTCGGTTGGAGGTCTAATCAAATATTTGAGTCCATCTCGTCTTGTGATGGTTGAGAGATCTACAGACTTGCATTGGAATAGCCATTAGGGAACTCAGGAGGAGGATACAGCGTAAAAAAGAACGTATCTAGTGGATGAGTGGCTTTCAGGGAAGTGGTGAACTATTTACGGCAGTGGCAGCGAGAGTGGTGTGGGCTGCCGGAGGGAAAAGCGACCCCTGCGTCGAGAGCTAAATTTGCAAGTCCGGAGTCGTCTGGGTGTCCTGAGCCGCGCCAGGGAAGAGGAAGAAACTGGGACGAGAACGACGGCACATTTCAAGACTTTTCTATATTGGCCATCGGTGTTTTGTTTTTTATTGCCTTCTCCATCGCGTCTTATCTTTGCCAGTTCTGAGAGGGAAATCAATAGAGCAAGATGGCATCGATAAGTAGGTAGAAAAGGTGGTTTCAATACACCATGCAACATTTGAGGGGTTTTTTTCATCATGTAGCACACTTCAGTTTCGATAGAGACTAATAAAGCTCTCAGTATATAAAAACTGATACATTTATAAAACTAGAAAGAATTGCGCCTTTTTGCTGGCATGCTAAATATATGTATAACCACAGAAAAAAAATTAAACATTAATTTTTCATATACCAGTGATATGTGAGTTAATAGCCATTCTGCAGACTATTCTCTCGTTACTTGTCGAATACAGACTGTTACCAATGAATACACACGTCACTCTGTATTACCATAAATTAATATCAAATACTCAGAATAGGTCTGTGGCTCATACAGAAACAGAATATTTGTACAGTTTCCTTCCAACACTTAACATGGCACAGCTGAGCACCAAAACAAAACGATTTCCTCACATCTCAAGTTTTTTGTCTTTCCGAGAGTGGTGCTCAGGTGGGCGAGGGTGGTGCCACCTGTGTCTGGAATGGGGTCTTTTTCAGAACTCGGCACTTCCTCCAGATGACAAGGGTTTCGACAAACAAGGCGGATAAGAGTTCCTATGATTATGTTTACTGATTTAATTAGCGTTTCTCTAGAGACTCCCTCCCTCTCTTTTCTACACCGACCGCGTGCCAGCAATGGACTAGAGAGCTTCTATGCACCAAAAGAGCCAGCAATTGTAAGCGAAGATCTCCATCCAGACTCCCATTGTTCTAAATAGCCCGTTTACATTGTTAGTATTACTTCCATAACCTGGATACTAATGGAAGGAGTGTTCACACACTTCACCAACCCTTTGTTTGCCAGGATCTGAAGTCTTTATTTAGGCGGAGCGGTGGTAGCAGCAGCAGCAGTAGTAGTAGTAATAGTAATAGTAGTAGTAGTAGTAGTAGTAAGTAGTAGTAGTAATAGTAGTAGTAGTAGTAGAAGTAGTAGTAGTAGTAGTAGTAGTAGTAGTAGTAGTAGTAGTAGTAGTAGTAGTAGTAGTAGTAGTAGTAGTAATAGTCGTGGGGTGATGTTTATAAAGTATTTCTGGTGGTGACGGTTTTGTTACTCAGAACAGTGAAGGCGGTGGTGTTGATGGCTGAAAAAACAGTAGTGGTTATGGTGGTGATGTTGAATGTGCGTGTGTGTTGGTGATGGCAAGAGAGGGGAGGGAGCAGGTAAGGGGCAGCCAAAATGGAATCTCTGTTAAATGGGGCGGGATGGAAGGTTAAACTCGGGTGTTCTTCCTCATTAAGGCCAGGTACAGGTGTACGCTAATGCCTTGGTGCAGCAATATCCAGGTGTTTTAATTGTCTGGGAAAGGTAAGTCCAGGGCGCCACTCGGTCATGAAGGTGTCCTCATACTCGACACAATGAGGATGTTAGTGTAGGAATGACAGGAATGAGTCTGTATGGATTTTTTTATTCAGCTTGATCCACACGTTTTTTTTTTCTCTCTCTTTATCTTGGTTACCAGTTTATATACTCCTTTTCCTCCTCCTTCTCCTCCTCCTCCCCCCTCCTCCTCCTCCTCCCCCTCCTCCTCCTCCTCCTCCTCCTCCTCCTCCTCCTCCTCCTCCTCCTCCTCCTCCTAGTTGATGGTCTGGCACCGCATGTTATTCCCTGGATAGAAGTAGTAGTAGTAGTAGTGATGGTCCATATCATCCTCATAACAGAAATTCCATGTAGCTTCGTTCTTTTTCTTGCTACATAGTTTTTCTATTTCTTCCTTTCCTGCCAGCTTAGGTTAGAGGGAGTGCTGGGTGGGGAGAAACCTTCGCCTTTACTGTCCTCTGCCTCTCACTTTTGATTAGATTGTTTAGTTGATGTCAAACAGCCTCGTAAGGGCCAACAGGTGTGCTGCTTTTTGTTCTACCTTTGTGTTCCTCATTCTCCTCTTCCTTCTCCTACTTGTCCGCCTCCTCCTTCTCCCTTCCTCTTCTGTCACCACCACCACCTCCTCCTTCTCCTCCCTCCTCCTCCTCCTGCTTATCCCCCACCTATATCTAGCCCTTCCCTCCCCTGTGTAACTCATCTTTAACCCTTTCTTTCTTCCTTATCTCGCCCTTCATCAGGTCTCCTTATCCCCGGCCCCAATTTCCCTCCTCCATCATGACTACACGCCCCCCGCCCCTCCATCCATCCTTTCCCCTCCCCGCAAAACAGCCTCTATCCAAAATTAAGAGAGTTGGATCAAGGCAGCTCAAAGAAAAACCTGACGGGCGTTGACAATGATACAGAGAGAGAGAGAGAGAGAGAGAGAGAGAGAGAGAGAGAGAGAGAGAGAGAGAGAGAGAGAGAGAGAGAGAGAGAGAGAGAGAGAGACAGAGAGAGAGAGAGAGAGAGAGAGAGAGAGAGAGAGAGAGAGAGAGATAGAGAGATAGAGAGAGGATGATGGACGTTCGATAATTCAGTTTGATTTAGGAATTCCCAAAACGTAATTCTTAACACAGGATACATGATCTGAGTGCGAAAGTCATCACCAGCACCACCACCTTGCTTTCTTTCCTGCTTCTCTCGCTCTTCCTCCTCCTCCTCCTCCTCCTCCTCCTCCTCCTCCTCCTCCTCCTCCTCCTCCTCCTCCTCCTCCTCCTCCTCCTCCTCCCCCCCACTCCTCCTCCCCTTCTCCTCCTTATCTCATTCTTCATCTTTCCTTCATTCTTTCTTCTCCTTTTCCTCAGTTTTTCTCAACACTTACTATTTTTCCTGCTCCATGTTCTTTTTTCCATCTTTATTTTCTTCTTCTTCCTCCTCCTCCTCCTTAGGCTAGAAGGGTTGGATGGGTGGGTGGGGAGGAGCCTTCCACTTTGCTGTTCTTTTGTCTCTAATGTGTAAATTTATCAGTAGATTTTAGCCACATGGACAGTCTCGTTAGGTCCAGTATGGTTGTTGATGTCTGTTCTTCCTTTGTACTCCTCTTCCGCCTCCTTTCCTCCTCCTCCTCCTCCTCCTCCTCCTCCTCCTCCTCCTCCTCCTCCTCCTCCTCCTCCTCCTCCTCCTCCTCCTCCTCCTCCTCCTCCTCCTCTCGTTCTTCCTTTCTCATTTTCTCTTATCCTACTTCCAGTAATCCCTCTGTCTTCCCATCCATTGTCATTTATATTCTTATATTGCAACATTTTTATGCTATCCACTATTTTTTTTCTTCGTTTTTTTCTCCTCGTTTTTTTCTCTTTGTGTGTGTGTGTGTGTGTGTGTGTGTGTGTGTGTGTGTGTGTGTGTGTGCGTGTGCGTGTGCGTGTGTGTGTGGGTGTGGGTGTGGGTGAATGTTTACGCTTCTTCCTTATAATTACTCAAGATAATTTTCCTGCCCCTCTTC
This sequence comes from Cancer borealis, assembly GCA_036785275.1. Lineage (NCBI taxonomy): Eukaryota > Metazoa > Arthropoda > Malacostraca > Decapoda > Cancridae > Cancer > Cancer borealis. The sequence goes on from JAXIVD010005558.1 coordinate 28,286, forward strand.
TTGTCTTTCGTTTCTACAAAGCACTAGTTTCCCCTACCTTATTATTTCATTTTTCTTGTTTTCATTATTTTTTCAAATTCATCATCTTTTCTTGACATGCCACTCCATTTTCAATGTTCTTAT
>JAXIVD010005559.1:2500-10000 GCA_036785275.1 Cancer borealis
TATATATATATATATATATATATATATATATACATATATATATATATATATTATATATATATATATATATATATATATATATATATATATATATATATATACATATATATATATATATATATATATATATATATATATATATATATATATATATATGTATATATATAAATACACACATATATATCATGCATTTTCAGGCAACAGCATCATACTAGAAAGATTAGAGATGTAGTATTTTTGAAAAAAGGAAGCATTTGACTTCAAAATACTTAGGTAATCATTAATTTTGAATGTATTGAATAAAGTGCTGGTGATGTTAACCAAATGAAAGTTTTGTCATCATCATCATAATCATCATTATCATCATATGCTTTAAGAAATGCTACAAAGAAAATTTTTCCAACAGTTCATCAAAAATTGGTTTAATAAGAATAGTTTTGTTGATGCTCACCCAACCACACAGTGAGCAGCAGTGAGGATCCACCGGGTTCCAATGATGCAAGCCCCACAGTGGAATTTGCCATTCACCGTCATGGCTACTTGCCAAGGGAATTCAGATGTTCCAGCCAACCGTCCATAAGTGATACGGTGTGAAAAGAAACCGCGCTCACCCAAATCTGTTGTAAGAGATTTCATTTTATGGTAATCTGTGTTTTAAAGTTCCATCAAACCCCTTCAAGTAGAAAAACAAATATTGTTCTTGAGTACTGAAATTTTACTGAGATGAAAGGCATTGCAAAGGGTTTTGCTTTCATTATTGAAATCTTGCAGAAAAAGAATAATGATAAAATTTCCAAAGGCACTTAAAAAATCTGATTATAGAGAGCAATGTAGTATTGAGAAAAAACATTTAGATACTGTATGTATGTTTTTTTTTGTATTGTTGAGTTCAGAAGACACTGAAAAGCAAAATCAGTAGGTAAGTAAATGAAGCAGGCAAATTATTCTATGATAAGCCAGAATTGACTAACCATTACACAGATTCCAAGCAATGATATGCAAGACAGTGCAATATTGATTTTAATAATCCAAACCATCCTGTAGTCACCTAGTAGATAGAAAGGATTATCACCTATGTATCATCATATTTCACTCCTCTATATGTGTTAGAATATATAACTTACTTTATGTGAGCTCTGATTGTCTACCTTGTGTTCCAACCTGATTTCTTTTGACTCACTCCCATATTGTTTCCCTTTCTCTGACTTAAACCTTTTCCACAGTCACTCATTCAGTACGTATTTGCCTTACAGCAATATGCACTTTGCAGTCTTCCCAATTGACAGTAGTGGTGCCTTTGAATTCCATTGATGGACATCAATGACAAAGCCTTTCCTCAGTGCCTGATATCCCATCCAGTTTATATGTTTACAGGTCAAACAGTTCAGGTGTGTATGGATATGTACAGATGACTCACAAAAGTTAGTGGTGACCCAGATTAGACTATAAGGCATTGAAATATTTTTTACTGTTGTTGTGATGCAGAAAGTTTGGTGTTAGGTGAAGGAAATTATACAGATAATGCAATTAGTTTAGTACTAACTTAAGTACCTATATTTACTCAGTACTGTACTTGGGTTTAAACACATTGACTTACAATGACCAAAGAGTGTGTCAGTAAGGTCTGGTACCCCCCACTCAGCTGTGGTGATTGCAGCATTGGCCTGAATTTTTGTAAGCACCACTTCTTGCCGTACTATAGGATACACTGAGTCTTGTGCTGTTTTTTTATTTTGTGGTCGTCTTCGTCTCCGGAATGTATGTCCAGGTCTAGGATACCCATTCTTGCGTCTTCCAGTGATTTCCAATATGTCAGGGCCAAGGGGACCCAACAAACCTAGACGTCTGGCATTATCTCTCTACAAGAAATAATATTCTAAATTATCTTATTGGATTTGATTCATTAATGCTCATTTAAGTTTAATGAATACTTCAGAATGGGTGGGACTGAGGGTAAATGTTACAATTAACAAAACAATGTTCTATTCTGATTTTAAATGTTATCACCTCTTCATTCAATCCATTCCAAGTATCTATTCTTTTCTGGCAAAAACTGTATTCTTAGTGTATATCAAATTTAGTGTAGGTTATGGGTCTGGAACGAATTATCTATAAATACATGCATTTCCATATATCATAATATAAATATATACATATATATATATATATATATATATATATATATATATATATATATATATATATATATATATAGATAGATAGATAGATAGATAGAGAGAGAGAGAGAGAGAGAGAGAGAGAGAGAGAGAGAGAGAGAGAGAGAGAGGTAGATAGATAAATAGATAGGTTGATAGCTGGATAGATATAACTAAGTAGATAAATAGATATAAATAAAAGTAGGTAGATATTTATTACGCTTCTAGTTCCTATTGGGTGTGATATCCCTCGCGCTCCACATTTTGCGAGGACTGATGTGGAAGACCCTCCAGCGATGGTGGTAGTTGAGGGAGGGCCTGGCGGTTGTACACCAGGTGGTAATACTGTAATATTAAATTATTATTATTGTTGTGCTGAATGTATGTAATTTTTGTCAAAGAGTTAACTGAATGCAGATGACATTAATTAAATTAGATTTCAGATTGCTTCACTGACAATTTTTTGTTTGTTTTCTTGTCCATTATATACATTCATACATTTTGGTTCATCATAATATCCTCTTCTATTGCTTTCCCTTCTGACACTTACCAAGTCCAGTAGGGCCACCATGACCAGTTTCAAAGTCTGTACCACTACCAGTACCAATGCCAGACCCAGAACCAGAGCCAGTACCAGTACTAGTACTTGTATCAGTGCCAGAACCAGAACCAGTACCAGAGCCAGAACCAATACCAGAGCCAGAATCAGTACCAGAGCCAGAACCAGTACCAGAGCCAGAACCAGAACCAGAGCCAGAACCAGTACCAGAGCCAGAACCAGTACCAGAGCCAGAACCAGTACCAGAGCCAGAATCAGTACCAGAGCCAGAACCAGTACCAGAGCCAGAACCAGAACCAGTTCCAGAGCCAGAACCAGTACCAGAGCCAGAACCAGTACCAGAGCCAGAACCTGAACTGGTCCCATCACCAGTGATTTCCATGGGGTCTTCGCTGTTGTATTCACTACAAGGAATTTGGTGGACTTCCATGTCCCAGTTGATACCACTTCGCAGTGTGGAGGAGTTGACGGCGATCTTCACTTCATGTGTGTGCCTCATGTCATAGGTGTCTGTTGAGCAGTTATTGTTTAGACTTTATTTCTGAGAAGCAGTTGCTAATCTAGGACCGTTACAGCTGTCTGATAGTAATTCATGCAAGTATTTATTTATTCATATGAAGTTTGCTGATGCATTTAAGTTAATTGATTTTGGTGATGGAAATTTAGGTTTTATTTTTGCGAAGCAGTTACTATTCCATAACTCTTATTTGTAGCTGGTAGTTGTTCATATGAGGATTACTGATGCAGCTTCATCACTTTTGTTGAGGGGGAATGATGGGGAATGTTACAACTGGCATGATATTTATACATGTGGAACAACTGTCTTTTCTTCAAACACTTACAGGAGGATCCTGTTAGATCACCACATTTGGGTGCAATGTTGCTGTTCCGGGTTCCACTGACAATGTAAGATGCATCCCTACACATGCCAGACCTGTTCGGCTTGGGAAAGTTTGCTTCCCTCATTTTCACTCTGCAAAGAACCATATTCACATACACTAGCATACAGAAAACTCAATATTTACCTCTGTTATGGCATTCCATTATAAACTACTTTCCAAGAGCTTTGAAAGGATTACAACAGATCATATAAATCAAACACTCATGCTCGCTTTCACCCAAAAATAAGTGTTATACCTGACAGCACAGAACTCCTCTGAGCGCTTGACAATGTTCATCTCGCAGGACTTATCCACCCGTCCAGTGAGGGGATATTGCTCGTTGCGGAAATATGAATACCTTTGGGATGTCCTCATTCCACATGAGCGATAAACTGGAGGCAGACAAGAAAGAAATGTTCGTATTATGTCTGTTGATTAAGTGGCTGTATGGTATGGACAATGCTGAGAGAGAGAGAGAGAGAGAGAGAGAGAGAGAGAGAGAGAGAGAGAGAGAGAGAGAGATTCTAATAGCCTACTGGTATAGGCACAATCATTTACATTTTGGGAAGGATATATTTGAATTTAAAAAAGATCTAAGTCAGCAATCTGAAGGTCACAACTGTAGTGATGGGACAATCAACAACAACCAACATCCACTTGGATCTTGGTGATCATTATGGCCTGATTGGTAGTGTTATATATCGAGTGTACTGTCAGGGGTTCGATCCCCGGCTGCAGCCTCTACTTACTTCTTTAGATAAGTTAACTGGTACTGTAGCCATTCAAATAAATAAACACTATCAGTATGAAATTACAGAAAATAGAAAAGAAAAAAACTCTGTTGTTTAAGGGGGATAATTAGATGATGTTTCTGGTGCTAAGAAACATCAGAAATTGAACCAAAAAAGAGAAAAAGCTGTGTAATAAACTGTTAACCTCAACCAAACTCCATTTGGGAATTATGATCATTATGGTCTGATTGGTAAAGTGTCAGTACGTTGAATGTATCGTCAGGGGTTCCATCTTTGGCTGCAGCCCTCTCATAGCCACCTACTCCCTTTAGATCAAGTTCTCAGTGTTTTAAAACATGGGCATTATACAGATACCTACAAAGGCAACAGAGTCCTGGGAGTCCACAGAAATTCCCGAAGGAGCCAGCTAGTACCAGACATTCCACACTTCCGTAGCAAGTGCCTAATTTCTCCTGGTACACGCAATCTGGGTTTCCAAAGATCACTGAAGAAAGAGGGAATAAGAAAAGGGATCGATATTGTGCATTAGGATCACATTCAGTAGAAGAATGCAATGGTGCAACAACTTTCACAACATCTCAATTTGTGAATCTGTTATTTCACAGCAGCCCTTAAATATTTCATGATTAGGCTTTTGAGTCTGGTGTTTCAATATGAGTAATTGAGTATCAGTAAAACATTACCTACAGTTTTCACAAGATACTTCAAATGAAAGTGAAGTAATGTCAAAACCCTTTACTTGCAACAATTATAACTTACATAAAATATGTGATAAGTCGTCTACCAACAAACTGCACATCAGCATATCACCAAAAGTCTTACATGATGAAGACAGAAGCAATGTGCAACAGCTATAGGTACAATATTGATGGCTTAGGACCATTCTCTAAGATATTTAATTAAGAAAGGTAATGCAGTCTGTGTCTGTGACACTCCTCAAAAAGCAATTCGTTATCAGAGAAACTCAAAACACCGTGTTATTTTTCGTATTGACAAAAACTAAAATCTAAATTTCTATTTCTTTATGTTTGTTATCAAATCAATAACCTCTTTTTATGTGAGCATTTCTTTCCTTTATTTTATACGCTATTCTCTCAGTATTCTGGTCAAATTCCAAGAATAAGATTTTTTTCTGAAGATTGTTTTACTACATGCATCTCTAGTATGAGCTGATTGTGTTGTGTTTTGCAGTGACATATACAAAATTTACTTACGTCTTGATTCCTTGTGTTGGAGTCCTACAGGACTGAGGCCCAGGTCTGCAGGGGGCTTGTATTGTGTGCCTATCCCCATCACTCCCATCACCCATGACCTGTAGACAGAAAAGTAATATCTAGGCAATGTATTAAGGTACGAGCTACAAAGAAAATGTTATTCATGTTAATGAATCTCAGCAATCTGTTTCCTTCAGTAAATCATCTTTGCCTCTACCAATACCAACGAAGTTCGGCGACAGGTTATATTTTCATTCGCGCTTGTTAATTAATTTGTATGTTTATTGATATGGTAGCAAATTGAAGACATGCATTGAACCTCATGAAACTTCATCAACTTGTGCATCACCAATGGTATTGTTACGAAAGGGGTGGGAGGGCGTGCTTATGTCTATATGTATGTGTGTGTGTGTGTGTGTGTGTGGAAATTGGCGGGATATTTGCGCGGGCTTTCCTTGAGGCACGCCACTGTAGCGTGACTAGCGTCCCCCAGAGCCAGTCAGCCCTCCTCACGCAAAAGTCGCAAACGGGAAGGATATTACTCTAAGGCTCTCGTGTTTCCCGCGTGTTTCCGTGTGCTTGTATAGAGAGGAAGTGGTGGTTGTGGTTGCGTTGGTGGTATCACTTTATGAGGGGTGAAGACGAGGAGTATAAGCTGCCTGTATAACTTGTGACTTTAAGTTTACTGGAAATAAAAGTGTCGAGCAGGCACACATCTTTACTTCTGCATCAAAGTGTTTTGTGAACGCCTGTGATGTCTTGTTCTTCGAGTCTCCAGTCCGGCCCTGCGCCAAATCCAGTATAAGCAACTGTAAGCTGCTCTTGTTACGACCCAGATGAGGTTTGTAGCAGTATTCCTTTTTGACGTTATGTTTAGTGAGAAGTTCGACAAAAAGTTCGTCTCAGTGGCTCCCAAAAAGTTTCCTCTCTCTCAGCGCATCTTCACTAACACCCCTCTACCTCTTGAATTCACTCACTTACTCCTGACATCACCATGCATCATAACTTCATGAAACTTCATCAGCATGAACCCCTGCCCTGAATTTCCTTTCCACTAAATTTTGAATGGTTAAGGTTGAACATAAAGGTCTGGAAACACTTTACGTCGCCAATGGTATTCGTTTTTGAGGTTATGTTAGGTGACACCTTTGGCGCACCCAATACTACTAAAGATTAGCGGCCACAACCAATAGGATTTTCAAAAATTCATAATTATCTAAACGCACTACAATTTTGCAAATCTACACTAACATGACTTCCTACCCTAAGTAAGGCGTCATCCCATTTTTTTTAACGTCAAAGTCAATGGTCAAGATCACGAAAAATACATTGATATCCGTTCTAATGTGTCCATCTAGACTCCTAAATGTTGCCCTTCATCTGACTGTTGGTGGAAATCGGTATGTTTAGTGGTTGTGATGATCAATGATCAGTGGCATGGATTGGTTGTTAAACTTGTAGTCAGAAATGGAAAATTGATTAAGCTGTTTCTGATGGTAGTGAGTGTCAACGGAATTGTCTCTACATCGGCTCCACCTTAACGGCTCAGGATTCATGAACGTTTTTTATTTTTTTACATTAAATTGGTATCGGCCAAGGGCAAACAAATAGGTTAAAAAAAAATTTTCGCTTGTCGCCAGACCCTGTATAGAGGACAGTAGGAGAAATAGAGGCAGGGGATGGAGGTTATATATATATATATATATATATATATATATATATATATATATATATATATATATATATATATATATATATATATATATTTATATATATATATATATATAAATGATATATTAACAATGTAATTTACAAGCTATCCATGGTATTGCCAGCGCTTATATGACGTAATCCTTACGATGCAAGACTAGTGGAAGCCAGCACAGCCAGGACGTCGACCCCATATGTTTGCCCAAAATGGACTGAGAGGAGTCTTCA
>JAXIVD010005559.1:15000-28407 GCA_036785275.1 Cancer borealis
TGTTGTTGTTGTTGTTGTTGTTGTTGTTGTTGTTGTTGTTGTTGTTGTTGTTGTTGTTGTTGTTGTTGTTGTTGTTGTTGTTGTTGTTGTTGTTGTTGTTATTATTATTATTATTATTATTATTATTATTATTATTATTATAATAATAATAATAATAATAATTATTATTATTATTATTATTATTATTATTATTATAATAATAATAATAATTATTATTATTATTAGTTATTATTATTTTTGTTATTACTATTATTTTTGTTATTACTATTATTGTTGTTATTACTATTATCATTGTTATTGTTATTATTATTTTGTTACTATATTCTACGATTCTAGGACCAAAGTCCGTATGGAAATAGTTCGTATGCATAAAGTTTGTATGCATAAAGTTCGTACGCAATTGTTCGTAAGCAAATGTTCGTAAGAGATAAAGTTCGTTTGAAAAAAGTACGTACCAATAAGTTCGTACGCTAAAGTTTGTATGCAGATGTTCGTATGGTAAGTATGTACCTATGTAAAATATTCATAATGACCTAACCTAACCTAACCGATCCTAACTACATCAGCAGTAGGTCCCCTTATCAAAGAGGAAGGTACTTTAACCGGAGAACTAAAAGAAATGGCATCTATTTTGAAAAGGCAATATGAGAGTGTCTTCAGTGAGCCAAAGCAGGAAAAGGCAGTGGTAAATCCGCAGGACTTCTTTGAAGAGACACCAAATACAAGACAACACTTGACCACCATTACCATCAACGAAGAGGACATAATAGCAGCAATAGATGACATGGCACCAGACGCAGCAGCTGGACCAGACGGCTTCCACCCACAGCTACTAAAAAGGTGCAAAATGGAACTTGCCAAACCTCTGAAGGTACTCTGGACCAAGTCACTGGCTACCGGTACAATAACCAAAACCCTGAAAACAGGCATAATTACTCCAATACACAAAGGAGGAAGCAGAGGATTGCCCAATAGATACAGACCAGTGGTATTAACTTCTCACCTCATCAAGATATGTGAGAGAGTGATCAGGAGACAGATGGTAGACTTCTCTGAGGCCAACAGTCTTTTCAATGAAGGACAACACGGTTTCAGACAGAACCGTTCTTGCCTCTCCCAGCTCCTGATAAGAAGGCGAAAATGCGGACGTCATATACCTGGACTTTGCTAAAGCTTTCGATAAGGTAGACCATGGGATCCTGCTGCATAAACTCCGAAACCATGGCATATATGGATCACTAGGAAAGTGGCTACATAACTTCCTATCGGAGAGAACATAGAGGGTCTCAGTACATGGAGAGCTATCGAAGCCAAGCAAAGTCCAGAGTGGAGTGCCACAAGGTTCAGTGCTTGGCCCACTACTGTTCCTAGTCCATATTGGCGACATTGACAAGAACCTAAAACACTCAGATGCCACGTCTTTCGTGGATGACACAAGAGTCAGAAAGGAAATAAGAGACAAAGAAGACACAATCCAACTACAGCAGGACCTGACCAGGATACTCAGCTGGGCACAATATAACAACATAGCACTGAACGGAGAAAAGTTCGAGCTACTGAGGTACGGAAATAACTCAGAGCTGAGGGAAACAACAGAGTACCTAATAAACAGCCACACCATCCAGGGAAAGGACCATGTGGAAGATCTGGGGGTACACATGAGCAGAGATGCATCCCTCACCCACCACTATATCAAGATCAAAGATGCTGCAAGACAGATGAGTGGTTGGGTCTTAAGAACCTTCACAACAAGGGAGGAAAGATGCATGGTCACTCTGTGGAAAACCCTGATCCTACCCAAGCTGGAATATTGCTGTCAACTGTGGTCCCCCCACACCATCCAGGACATTACTACCCTTGAAGCTATCCAGAGAACCTTTACCAGCAGGATTCAGGGAGTCCAGCACATGAACTACTGGGAAAGACTCAGCCACTTGAAGTTATATTCACTTCAAAGAAGGAGTGAGAGGTACATTGCCATATATGTGTGGAAGATCCTTGAGGGAATAGTACCAAATGTAGGGCTACAAGAAAACACCCACCCAAGGAGAGGAAGACTGTGTTATGTGAGGAGCACCCTGGGCACAACACACAAAGTGCGCACACTGGTACACAATTCCTTCACATATAATGGTACTCGCATCTTCAACAGTCCCCCTCGAGAGATCCGAGACCATACAGGCACCTCCCCAAAAAGCTTCAAAAGAACACTTGACAAGTGGCTGAGCAGAATACCGAACGAACCGCCAATACCAGGATACTCAAACTCCCACCACAACAGTGACAACACCCTCCCGGAAATCACACGGAGGACAGGAGCTGCGGACCCTGAAACCAGTGGAGGCCCACATCAACTGTGCCAATAACAGGCGAAATCATCCAAAGTAAGTAACGCGTATGAACATTTTTCTAACGAACATTGGCACGACGAACATTTAACCTTACGACTTATTTTTCCATTACGATTTTTGGTAAAGTTCTAGTTTACGCCCATACTCTCCCCTCACCCCCCCCCAACAAGCTTGGGGATCTGGTGGGAATGCGGGGTTTCGGGTGGGGTAAATGAAATGCGTCGCAAATGCGTATTTTTTGCGTAAAGGGGGTGAAATAGTCTGCCAAAAGTCTACGGAAGTCTCACTGCAGGTTCCGTAAAGCACTACCATTTCAACCTATCCTATCCTATCCTAACCTAACTTAACTGTAGTAAGTATTGGAGGAGCACCGGTTCCCTCCTTCAGTGACGAGTCTTCTGATGACGACGACAACAACGTTTCTGAAGCAGCAGGGCTATCTTGGCGTCACTAGGAAAATATGTAAGTACTTATATGATGTTACTACAGTTAGGATAGGATAGGATAGGTTAGGTTAGGTTAGGATAGGTTAGGTTAGGATAGGTTAGGATAGGTTAGGACAGGATTGGATAGGATAGGATAGGATTGGATAGGATAGAATAGGATAGGTTAGGAGTTGAAATGGTAGTGCTTTACGAAACCTGCAGTGAGACTTCCGTAGACTTTTGGCAGACTATTTCACCCCCTTTACGCAAAAAATACGCATTTGCGACGCATTTCATTTACCCCACCCGAAACCCCGCATTCCCACCAGATCCCCAAGCTTGTTGGGGGGGTGAGGGGAGAGTATGGGCATAAACTAGAACTTTACCCGATTTTTTTTTTCATTACGAACTTTTGACATGACGAACTTTATACCCTACGTACTTTATCCTGACGTACTTTAGGCAAACGAACTTTATCTTACGAATTATTGCCATACGAACTTTTTCTATACGAACTTTTGTCCGGAACCCGTGGAAAAAACATCCCGAGTGCTAGATGTTGCTCTCACCCGCCTCCGCCGGACCACACAATACTCACAGCTAACGTCACACGTGACCGCTTACGTCTGATCCTTGCTGCCCCTGGTACCAAACAGTCCCTGAGACCATTGAACATTTCCTGCTGCACTGTCCACGCTTCCACTCGCATCGTGTGACAGGACGGATCAAGATGGAATAACTGGTGTGAACGGAAACCGACCTCAGCTTCTTCGTTAATAGATGGAATTATCAAAAGTAAGGGTATTATTTTATATATCTTCTCCAGAATGCTCTAGAGAATTCAGGGTTATAATTTTGCATTACTTGATAGATTTTAAGAAGGTTTTCTTATTAATATTTTCGTCACAAATTTTTAGTTTGTGAGATATTCAATGTTTTCTGTGAGACCTCTTCGAAAAGTAAAGTTTAGTTTGGTTTGAAAAAGGTTCTGTTATTAGTCAATGTAGGTTAAGGTTTAGTTAATTTAGGTTATGTTATGTTAGGTTAATTTGGAAGCTATCAAATGTTCTCTATGACCAAACATGGGGAGTTGGACGAAGTGTAGACGCAGGATGCATACGTAAACAAACGCCATTATGGTGAAGATGTAAAGTTTTACCCTTTTTTCATGTCAAAGTCACCACATACGACCTGCCTACCCTGCTGGCGACGGAAAACATTCATCCCTCTCGGCGACCAGCCGTCATTTGCCTCACCTGCGCCTTTCTCAAGAAGACAGGACAGCTTTCTCGCCTGTGTGATACCCTCACAGGACTCCACCAGAGCACATATGATCCCAAGGATCCCCATTGCCCTAAACAACAACAATAACTTGAAAGACGCTTTGCGAGGTAATAATGCTGAGCACCGTCTGAAACCTTCACAAATGTGTTGAGTATACTTTATATAGTATGTAGGACTTAATATTTATATCGATATCATCCGAGCAGTAGTTATGCAGAAATATCTCTAGTTGTAGTATACAGAGCATAAGCTACACTCGTGTGGTCATGTCTCCGTATCCATATATGTCCCGTTTTGATCAAATTTGACATCTTCATCAGAATGCACCTGCATATAAAACACTTTTCCAATAGATATAATAATATGATATAAAAAGAAAAAATACTCCAACAAATCTGTTTATATTAAACTATTTGCAATGAAAGAAAAAAAAAATCACAATTAAGTCTAATGATTCCACGTTCCACATATTTTTTTTCCACAGTGTAAAAAAAAATCCACCTCCCTTAGATAGATTGAAAATTCCGTTGCTGATTACGAATAAATTTTTCTGCTTATATATATATATATATATATATATATATATATATATATATATATATATATATATATATATATATATATATATATATAAACTTATAGAGGAATGTGTCAGTTGCCTGCTTGCATTACCATTAAATATTGTACGTTAGTTAAACTTCTACCTCATTATTTATTTATATATTTTTATTAATTGTTGTGTCTCTGATTTATTTAATATATTTATTTATTTAGACTCTAGGTTAACCATAGTGCATTAATCATATTAGTATTGTTTATTTTCTGATGCGTGTTGTTAAATGTTTAATTGTCCGGCAGCAAGCGTGACTCTGGTCTAATGTTGGGTCAATAAGTAAAGCTTGGAGGAAAAAAAGGGTTAGTTAGGTTAGGTTAGGTTAACATTATTAACAAGCAATATTGTTAGGTTAACATTATTAACAAGCGATATTGTTAGGTTAGGTTAAGTTAGCATTATACTTGCATAGTTTGACGTTAGGTTAGCTTGAGCCCCATTTAGTGCAAGAATTAGGTGGATGAATGCAGTCGCACTAATTGAAATTGTGCTAACTGAATATAATAACTTATTTATTATTTATTTGGTAATCACTTGGCTCTGACTTTTGGGGTTGTAATTACTCAAAATAATCACGCACATTATTAAGGCAACTCACCGCTCTTCCATTAGGGTGCTGATATCCAGGGTTGTGAGGCAGCTACAGGGTTAATGAGAAGCAGGAGAGTCCGTTGAGGCTGGATATGGCAGTTCGAATGGGTTGTGTTTTATTTTATTTATAAGGTTGGGTTAGGCTAAGTTGCATTTTTTTTCTCTCTTTTACTATGCAGTTGTATGTGGCAGTTAAGTTAGGTTACATTTGTTTGTTTTTTTAATGAGGTTGCATGTGGCAGTTAGGTTAGGTAATTTTTTTTTTCTATATTAAAAGGGTGCCGGCCAAGGGCAAACTAAAACAGGTGTAAAAAAAATCCTGCTTATCGCTAGACAAGCATTACTGATCAGCATTATTAATTAAGCATTTTTACTCAGAATCACAATCAAAATAATTTTACAAAAGATCTCACGAACAGGATTAGTTTAACGCTTGACTCAAATTTGCTATTTTCATATGATGTACATTTCATCACCAACAATGAATACTTCTTTTAGCTCATTTCAGACCAACTTTAATAAATAGTTACATTGGAATTATTAAAATGACAAAGGGTGCAGCTGAGGCTAACAAATATTGAATTCCTTTGTCTTAAATAATGTTCTCTCGACTATTTTCATATGATGTACGTCTCCTCTCCAACCTCAAACACTTATTTCATCTTAATACTCAATAATATTTATGTTTGGATGGATTCTATATATGAAGAGACGATAGTTCGATGTGGACGCCATATTTACTCAGATTTTCCCAGGCCAAGGGAGAGTAAAGCTCAGATGCAGCTAGGTTGGTTTTAGAGGCAAGTTAGGGTTCCTAAGGCTTGCCTCTCGGCGCTCGCGAAAACGGCTTTTGATCAAGCCGAAGCAAGATGAATCAAGCTAGCTTGGTATTTTAAAATAAATTTCAAATCACCACTGGTGGCGGCTCACGCTAACTGAGGCTTTCGATTTGATTACTGTATTTCCCGTGTCATAAGACGCTACAAGTGGTAAGACGCACCCTATAATTAGCTAAGCAGTTTTTGGGGGGAAAATAAATTGAAGATTTTCAAGTGTTAAGACGCAGGGTGATTTTTGGGGGCATTTTTCAGGGTAAAAAGGGTGTCTTATGACACGGGAAATACGGTAATTTTTTCTTGGTAGATGAGAGCTCACGCTAATGGCATTTTGCGCTAATTAAACTTGGGTTGAGTGGGGCTTGACTATTTGCATAAGTATAGTTTGGTCACACCTACGGGCACGGGTTTACCTCAAACAGAGATTTTTAATCCCTGCTTGCAAGGTGCATACAAGGATGATCTGAGTGCCACCCCTAATGATGGTGGTGTCGGGTGCTGCCCACGCATTGCTGTGTTGGAGCTTATCAACATGTGTCAGGTGTGAGTGAGGCAGGAAGCAGGGTGTTGACTCTGCAGGCAGGAGCAGAGTGTCAAGGCAGCGCATGGCTTTCTATGTACTGATCGTCACCATTGTTGCAGGTGCCGAGGCCAGAATCCAAGCCGGCTGCCCTGCTCGGTACTGCTGCGGCTTCCCCAAAGGTTCCCACAGGACCTGCCATGGCATGTACTGCTGGGAGTAGTGTTACGGTGCAGGACATGAGGCCGGGCACCAGCATGAGTGGCCAGAAGGAGCAGGATCAGTCTGCCTCAGGTGTGGGGAGGCGCAGGTGTGGTGGCAAGAATCATCTTGAGGCAAGCAGCTCCATCCACAAAGGAGAGAGCAAGTTTGAGTGTCAGCAGTGTGATAAAACTTTTAAATACAAGAGTCAGCTTAAAAATCACACTCTGACACACAGTAGTGTTAAAGAATATGAATGTAAAAAGTGTGGGAAAAGCTTTAGTCAAAAGTTTAGCCTCAACAAACACACCTTGATACACGATGGTGTTAAAAATCATGAATGTAAACAGTGTGGGAAAAGATTTAACCAAAAGTTTAACCTCACCAAACACACCTTGGTACACAATGGTGTTAAAAATTATGAATGTAAACAGTGTGGGAAAAGATTTAACCAAAAGTTTACCCTCACCAAACACACCTTGGTACACAGTGGTGTCAAAAATTATGAATGTAAACTGTGTGGGAAAAGATTTAACCAAAAGTATACCCTCACCAAACACTCCTTGATACACAGTGGTGTTAATAATTATGAATGTAAACTGTGTAAGAAAGGATTTCATTTTAAGTTTCAACTCACCAAACACACCCTGTCACACGGTGTTAAGAATTATGAATGTAAACTGTGTGGGAAAAGATTTACCCATAAGTTTACCCTCACCAAGCACACCCGGATACACAGTAGTGTGAAAAATCATGAATGTGATGACTGTGGTAAAAGATTCTTTGAAGTTTATCATCTCAATCAACACATGTTGACACACACTGGCTTGAGGGAGTTCAAGTGTGATGTTTGTAAGAAATGTTTCAAGACAAAGAATGATATTCGCAGGCATGTGCAGATCCACTCTTGAGTTGGTGTGTTGTGTGGACAAATGTGGTGGCAGCCATGCATGTGGGAGTGTGTCCTCTGTGACAGTGCATAAATGCATACTTTACAAAATGTACTCTGATCAGTTTTGTTCAAGGCCATGCAGCCAACTTTTTAATACCACATCAGCCAGCCATTCACTTCAAAAAACTTATACATATAGTGTTGCCCTCTTTGTTTCTTTGCCATTACTTTCATCGAAGGAGAAGCTCATCTGTCTCTCTGTCCTGCATCGCTTGCACTGCAACCATACACCACTGAGAGGACTGGTCCCAAGTGTTTAAGGCTAAGCCTACCAACAGGGCTCCAGAGAGGATCAGAACCTGCTGACATCTAGCCTTACTTACGAGAGACCTAAAATCTTTAATGCACTACCAAAAGAGGTGACTCAGGTGAGGAGCATTACTTGCTACCCTGTATGGAAATTAAAGTCTGGTGTTGACAAGTTTCTGTTGACGGTGCTAGATGAACCCCAAGTGCCGGGCTATACTGCCAGATGCTGGACCTAATACCTGTGACACCCTCACAGGGCTCACATGATAAATTGATTCATTGCAGTTATAAACAACACCAAGACTTACACTGCCAGCGTCTATCCCTTCACCCTTACTGCCCATGGTGCATCTATATCCCAGACTCACAGCTCACCTACACTTACCCGCCAGCGTCTGTCCCCTCACCCTTACAGCCCCTGCTGCCAAACACTCCCTAAGACCATTGAACATCTGCTGCACTGTCCTCGCTTCCACTCCCACCGTGTAGTACTACGCAGCCAACTCCAAGTCCTGAACATCACCACATTCCACCTGTTCTGTTTACCCTGCCTTGCCCTCCCTTGCTCTCAGTGGCAAACATTTAACCCTCTCCAATACCGGCTGTCATCTGCCTCACCTTCCTCAAGAAGACGCTCCAGCTTTCCCGCCTGTATTACCCTCACAGGACTCCACAGTAAGTGTTTGTGTGCTTTTGTGTATATATCTAGTTGTAGTATACAGGGCCCGATCTACATGTATTGTCCTATCTCCTTATCTATATACTTCCCGTTTTAGTAAAATTTTTCAACAACTGTATGGACTGGGTACTGGGCAGAATTGTGGATCAAAGTCACTGTGGAGTATCTGTCAGCAATACCAATACTGATCTTGGTATTGCCGACGATTGCTGAGGCACTGGAGGTTCTGGTGGTGGTGGCTCTCGAAGCAATGCACGAGGACCACTAAATTCTTCTTTACCAGTGATGTTGTTAGGAAGTCGAATAAGCCCACCTCCCATGGTGCTGTAACCAACAAAAAATTCCTTCAAACTGTAACTCAACTATCATCTCCAGCAAAGTTTCTGATAGAGGCTATAGGACGAGGCGTACTGCTGGATGATTGACTATATTGTTTTAACTTGTTAAATTGTAATTGTTTGCATTAGATAACATTTACTCAAGGTTAATGACATACCACATAGTTTGGATCATAGGGTCTGTGTGGTCTGATTTTCTATGTAATTTGCGGTAATAGGCGGTGGCCTAGTGGCTAGCGGTCGTGCATACCAGCTCAGGGTCCCGAGTTGGAGCCCCGGCACGTGCTGGCCACTTTTCTTTGGTAATACCGCTGAGTGGCCTAAGATCACCCACATGCCGCCATAACACTATCCTTGACGGGACTGCAAAACTATATGCGCGAGGAGCTTCTGCTGGCAGCATGAGCCTCTCTATATGAAACAAGGTGTCACTTAAAATATCTAACCTGCGCTACTAATGGACGGAGGCCGACCATCTAAGACAGGGGTGACCAACCTTTTACATACCATGTGCCAACTTTGTCATACGGTTTCAGATGCGCCATAAATCTCTTGTACCCCCCCTATGAGTAGGCTTACTTTATTATCATAAGGATGCAATGCGCCACTTCTAATCATGCAATGCGCCATAGGTTGGCCACCCCTGATCTAAGGCCTCCATGAAGCCTACCAGCACTATGGGTAAGGGATTTAAAAAAATTTAACCAGGTTTCACCACAAAAGATTTTCTGGAAAAATAACATTTCACACTGAACCTTAATGGCAAGGCCTCCCAAGGCAATTGCTTCTATTTGCCTTTATTGCGTCTCAAGGTTACTCTCCCTCCTTTCTCCTACTTCTTCCATCACTTCCATACAGTCTTCCTCTCTTCATTCAGTCCTGTTCTTCTCTTAACTCCCTCTCTTCCAGTCCTCCCAAGCAGTCATCCATTTCTCCTATTCCACATCCCTTACTATCCTACTCCTCACACTTCAGATCAGATATAGTGTTGTGTATCTCAAACAACCTCGTAAAGGCCAACAGGTCTGCTGTTGTTTGTTGTTCTTTGTGTTACATTTCTCCCATGGCATCCCCCCCCACCCTCCCTTCTTGCGAGCGTGGCATGACTATCACAATTCATAATTACGAACAATAATGAAGAGGTATACTGCTGGCTATAATCGAATTACGAAATGGAAGAGTGGTATGAATGTCTCCATTGTGTAGTACACACACACACTCTCTCTCTCTCTCTCTCTCTCTCTCTCTCTCTCTCTCTCTCTCTCTCTCTCTCTCTCTCTCTCTCTCTCTCTCTCTCTCTCTCTCTCTCTCTCTCGTGCTCACGTCATGGTATATCTCGCTCATTCTCTTTCTCCTACCACTCACTTTACATAAATATCAGTTATCTGGGTTTCTCTGTCTGTCTCTCAATCTCTGTCTGACTTTCTCTGACTGACTGTATAGGTAGGTACATACTCATATTAATACATGCTGACATACATGCATCATCATCATCAATGTCAAAAACAAATACACATGCAAGATACTTTTAATTGTTGGAAAGACCACTTCATTTTTTTTTTTTTTTTTTTTTTTTTTTTTTTTTTTCTCTGCACATTTTGTTCTTTTCCTTGCATGCCGATACGCTAAATGGACATAAGAATCGAGACTTTCACTCTTCTGTATGTATAGTATTTGCTTTTTTTTCGTGTGTGTGTGTGTGTGTGTGTACCTAACCTTGCCTCTTTGTAACAAAAGGATTATTGTGGAATGATTAGTACAAAGAATAGATTGGTTTGGCGCACGTAGATCTTAGGTATTTTTATTGTTTATATTTTTGCTATAATCTATTATTGTAGTAATTATAATATTGTTATTATTATTACTAGTCTATTATTATAATTTGTTATTATTATTATTGTTATTATTATTATTGTATTATTGATTATTATATTAGTATTATATTATTATTGAGTATTACTTATTAATATTATTATTTACCATCATTATTAACTGCCCCATCTCGTCTCTCTCTCTCGCTCTCTCTGCTCTCTCTCTCTCTCTCCTCTCTCTCTCTCTCTCTCTCAGTCTCTCTCTCTCTTCCTCTCTCTCTCTCTCTCATCTCTCTCCTCTCTCTCTCTCTCTCTCTATCTCTCTCTCACTCTCTCTCTCTCTCTCTCTCTTCTCTCCTCTCATCTCTCTCTCACTCTCTCTCTCTCTCTCCTCTCTCTCTCTCTCTCTCTCTCTCTCTCTCTCTCTCTCTCTCTCTCTCTCTCTCTCTCTCTCTCCCTCTTTCCAAAAACACACACACACACACACACTTTCCGCGTACATGCTGGCAAAATAGCGGATAGCGTGTGTGTGCCACCTGTCCTTTCCTAAGGTGCTCTGACCCTCGCATAGGTGGGAAGGAGGGAGGGAGGGAAGGGAAGGGAAGGAGGGAGAGAGTGTGACATTAGGATGGTGGTGATGGTGGTGGTGGCTCATTTCTGAGCTCGTAAAGACGATAAACTGAAGGGAATGAAGCTCTTAGGGGAGAGTGTGAGGTAAATACGAGGAAAGACAAATAAACAAATGAGGTAATAGAAAGGTGGGATTAAATATACATAATAAAAAGATGTTATGCAGTTATAATGATGATGGTATAGAGAGAACACGGGAAGGAAGGGAGGAGGAGAGGATATTGTAAAAAAAATAATGAAAGACTAGTATTCAAATTGAATAGTAGAAGAAAAAATAATTCATCACACACTTGCTCTCGTGGTTCAGTTGTTAACGTCGTCGCCTACACCTGGTAAAGCGAAGATTCGAACTCTGCTCAGGTTGCTAAGGATTTTTCACTGCCAGGGAGCGGTCACTGTCCCTCTGAGCAAGGGGATGGGGTGGAGTGATGTGTGAGAAGTCTCAGCCTTACCCATAGATCCGACATTATAAGCTCTGAGCACTATTGGGGAGAGTAATGGCTAACTGTCAGGAGTCCAGCGCGTGATCTTCCAGACCATGGTGAATAACATGCATGGACGCACGCACGCACAGTAACAACCTTAGAATATGTATAATAATATAAACAAACATAAATAGTGTTTGATAAAGATGAAGATAAACATTTATAAATAAGTCGAGAGAATGTATAGTGTAGTTACGTATACATATATATGAATACGTTCAGTACATACACATCTATACGCACACATATATATATATATATATATATATATATATATATATATATATATATATATATATATATATATATATATATATACATATATATAGTCGTCCGAGAGAGAGCACTTTCCCTACATATGAAAGAAAGATTTTACATTTCATGTGTGACAAGTAAGAGACTTTCTGGTAGTGAAACTTTTGAGTGTGTGAAGAGACTTGAACGTGCTGAGAAGAATATGGTGAGATGTGTGATGCTGCTGTGAGAGATGGTGATTGATGTCAGGAGGCTGGAACGTGCTGAGAAAAGTATGGTGATGGGGGATGTGTGATGCTTCTATGGTAATGATAGGACATGCAAATCTTATTGTTTTGGTGGCGTGGGGAGAAAGGAGGAGAATGAGTGTGTGAAGAATATGAAACGCTTGGAGGTGAAAGGTCGTGTATCAGTACGGAGACCCAAACCATCATGGAAGGGGTCATAGAAAAGGATCTGAATACTACAACAGTTGACAGACAATTTGGACATAACTGGGCACACCTTGTTGATCCGCCATCGCGTGACATGAGGTGATCCATATACATCGACCCTTGCCGTGCCTTTCAAAACGATGACGACGGTGAATATATAACAATCCCTCGTCGTTCTAGAGACCATCCTGAATATGGGACGATGAGAAAGCGTGTGAGTGTAGGAGGGAAGGGAAATTAGTGATAGGTAGTAGGCGTGTGTGTTTGATTAACAGGAGAATGTATACACTAGACGCGCTTAAGGTCAGCCGGAATGTAGGCTGCAAGGGTGTGAAGGCAAGGTGACATTGCTGCTTGACTAAGAGGGATTAACGTCTGATTGAAGCAGGATTTAACGTGGTGGTAAGACACTTGAGAAGACATGCAAGGGGCGGCGCGTGCTGGGGCTTGACGAAGGAACACAAGAAAGGGAAACTGATGCAGGTAATCGTTAGTTTGTGTGGACGTAGTGGTGACAGCTGTTCTCTCTCTCTCCCTCCTCCTCCCTCTCTCCCTCTTCTTACTTCTCCCTGTCCCTCCCTCTCTACCTCTCACTCCTCTCTCCGTATATCCAGTCCTCCCAACCCCTCTCCTCCCTCCTACATAATCTAGCGGTATCTGCCCGCCGTACTGGACTCTTGCGGGGGGAGAGAGAGAGAGAGAGAGAGAGAGAGAGAGAGAGAGTCACATATAGGAATATAAAAAAAACATCAT
>JAXIVD010005560.1:5000-7500 GCA_036785275.1 Cancer borealis
GTGAGAATATTTATTTTTGATCATTTTTTTCTCCTGTTGAACCACAAAAGGAATCTGCAGCTGAAGGCTTTATATACATTGATAACATTGTGCAGGTCATCATGTGTTCTGATGTTGTCTTGAGGTTCTATGTGTCGATTGAAAATTATTCGAGCTAATCAAGGTTAGTGTTGGTGGTCAGTTACGAAGCATAAAAGTGTTGCTCCGAGGATATCAAATTAATTGGGAAGGCAATTATATGATTAGTGTGTCTAGAGTTAATTATGGGCCATTCATGCAACAATTACTGGTTGATGTGAATAATCGATATTATCAGATTTCTGCCTCTTGTCTCTGTCTTTCTCTTTCTCTTTCTCTTTCTCTTTTTTTCTCTCTCTCTCATTCTATCCCTCCTGGTGTTGTTGAGCTTGTCTGAAATCACACACACACACACACACACACACACAGACACAGACACAGACACAGACACAGACACACACACACACACACACACACACACACACACACACACACACACACACACACACACACACACACACACACACACACACACAACTATATATCTATGCACGCCCTGAAAAAAGTTGTTCGTGTTATATTTACTACGAATTGCTTTCTCTCCTTTCTTTGTTTCCCCGGAGGCAGCCGCCGCCACTGCTTCTACATTAGTGCCCGAGCGAGCAGTCCCGCGACCAGACAACACACTGCTTCTCGGGGGTCCTCCCTTTGACCGGCGCATCGCAGCCACCCGTCAAGCGAGAACAAATGAGCCGCTTTTTGTTCGCATTGGATGGGCGAGGGAGGAGTCGCGCGGCACAGCCCTGTATCTCGCGCCTCAACTTATTTATGTAGCTAATAGACTAACGACGTGTGTGACAATTTACCGAGTGACAAATGCGAAAGCTAATTCTACCGCTCGACTGTGAGTTGTGAGGTGGCTTTAACTCAGCGATTAAAAAAGAACGACCCTCACTGTCCCAGAAAGACACCTCCCGACGGCCAGACGCTGAGAAGTAGAAAGTTGCAACCATTATAATTCATTCACTTTAGGTAAGCTGACATGCCCAAGCTTTCTAAGATATGAAAGATCATTTTCGTACTCAGAGTACTCTCGCTATCCTACGCTACTCCTGCGGAACTTATCAGAGCTTAACAACGCATTCGCTAGAGACTGAAGACGAGGAAAAAAAAAGTGTATAGAATTCCGCTTGTTCATCAGGTTTCTCCACGCATCTCTCTCTCTCTCTCTCTCTCTCTCTCTCTCTCTCTCTCTCTCTCTCTCTCTCTCTCTCTCTCTTTCTCTTTCTCTTTCTCTTTCTCTCTCTCTCTCTCTCTCTCTCTCTCTCTCTCTCTCTCTCTCTCTCTCTCTCTCTCTTTCTCTCTCTCTCACACGCATACACGCACTCACGCATACACACACACACACACACACACACACACACACACACACACACACACACACACACACACACACACACACACACACACACACACACACACACACACACATACGCATACGCATACACGTGCGCGCACACACACACACACACACACACACACACACACACACACACACACACACACACACACACACACACACACACACACACACACACACACACACACACACACACACACACACACACACATACACTTCATCTTCTTCACGGTTTCTTGATGATCTGCAAATTTGTGGTCTTGATTCGCGTCTGAACAGTCATTCATATCAATCCTTCTGCCTGTCTTCATACTTTTCATTAAAAATTCGTAATAGACGTTGGAGTTTCTATCTCGTCGACTTTCTCCGCATCTATGGTGTTCCTTCGTCAGGCGCGCTATGACTTGATAGATCATACATACACTTTTATCTCCCGTCCTTAACGACCATGAAAACATCCCTTTGTATTTAGAGTTTCCTTTCCCTTCCTCATTAACAACCGCCACTCTGTCTTCCCCTTTCAGACGTGGGATCTTTTCTTGCGTCGCGGCCAAGGCCTCTCTTTAAAGAACCGCCACCAGGGAAGCCTCACCGCTGACACCTCCAAGGACGTGGGTTCCTCCTTCATTCTAACAAATAAAGGCAGGCTAAGGGCTTGTTAAATAGTATAAATAGATAAATAGATACAATAAGGGATGACGCAAATAACAGCCTTTACAATGTTGATGCAGTCAGTGTAGGTGTAATTTCGTGTATTGGAAAACCTCTGCAACAAAGTTCATGAAACCAACAAATAGCGAATAGTTGAGTTGTTATTTGGTAACCTACGAATTCCAGAAATAAATGTGATTTTTTTTCTTAACAAGTATAAATTGCAGAGGTTCTACTTTTAAGCTACATATTCAATCGATAACTACTGTCTAGAAAGGTAGATCTATTGATACTTTGCTCTCAACCTTTTTCCTCCGTCAACTAATTGCAAAGGACGTGAACAAAGTAGCACTTGCTGCTCCTCCCAGGATGAGGTGACCCTCACACTTCTACTCACTTCATCTAGTGACT
>JAXIVD010005560.1:22500-25000 GCA_036785275.1 Cancer borealis
ACACACACACACACACACACACACACACACACACACACACACACACACACACACACACACACACACACACACACATCCTGACAAAAAAAATGCACCGATGCCTCATTAGTGAAACTCTGCTCCCCCGTGGTGCTGACAGAGGCTGTTGTCCCTCCTCTCTTCTCTCCTCTTCCCATACGTCCTTACCCATCACTGCCTCCCTCCAGCTTTCCTACCTTCATCAATCTACTCCTACCTCCACCTCCACCTTGTTCCACGTGGCTCTCCATTATCAACTACTTCTTGTCCACTTCCCACTTTCATTTATGCTCTTTTTCTATTCTCTTTTGTCTTGTATTCGCTTTTCACCTCACTATTCTATCTCACCTTTCTCCACTGCTTATCATCCTGTTATCTTTCACCTAACACTACCTCCTCACCCTCTTCCTATTATTACGTCCTTCCACGAACTCTCCCACGTGCCTGCTTCGCCCCTGCCCTTCTTCACCACACACCCACGTCCTCTCTCATCCGGCCTCCCACTCACCCACCCTCACGCTTCGCGGAACTTTTTCTTTACATAATAATAACTTGGAGTAGGCGTAAAGGTGGTCAGTTTACAAGAATAAGGCCTCTCAGATGTCGCTCAGGATAGACGAAGAAACTGGAGAATGTACATACTATAGTATGTGTGTGTGTGTGTGTGTGTGTGTGTGTGTGTGTGTGTGTGTGTGTGTGTGTGTGTGTGTGTGTGTGTGTGTGTATGTGTGTGTGTGTGTGTGTGTGTGTGTGTGTGTGTGTGTGTGTGTGTGTGTGTGTGTGTGTGTGTGTGTTTGTGTGTGTGTGTGTGTGTGTGTGTGTGTGTGTGTGTGTGTGTGTGTGTGTGTGTGTGTGTGTGTGTGTGTGTGTGTGTGTGTGTGTGTTAGTGTTTATCAAAAGCCCCTTCGTTCGTTACCTCAAAACGTTCATGAAATTAATGATCAAGATAAAGATTAATGTTCCTACTGGAGGCCTCAGCAGCATCAACCTTCATCCAGACTATAACATATTAAGTGCTGAAGGGTGAACGGAATCTCGCATAGTATTTATGTTTCTCGTTCGCTTCAACATTCTTCTCTCTCTCTCTCTCTCTCTCTCTCTCTCTCTCTCTCTCTCTCTCTCTCTCTCTCTCTCTCTCTCTCTCTCTCTCTCTCTCTCTCTCTCTCTCTCTCTCTCTCTCTCTCTCTCTCTCTCTCTCTCTCTCTCTCTCTCTCTCTCTCTCTCTCTCTCTCTCTCTTCTAGGAGTGTATTTGCATCAATGGGCCATTAATAGAATCAGAACTAACCTTGGCTTTTTTTCTTTTCTTTTTGCATTCTTCTTTGCCATAATTTAATGTCGTGTACTTGATTCGGGCAACTTTCAAGCGTTGTACCAAAGTGAGGGTGATTAATGAGGACGATCCCCTTCGGTGCAAGGATGTTACGCACCGACACTTCGTTTGTACCTGTCAGACTGCAGCTTCCATTCGTTCCATTTACCTCCTGTGCCTCAGCAAGACCCATCAAAATGCCGAACGTTATTGTACATTATTATTAAAGATATCCTGTCTTTGCCTTACATTACAGTGTTGACATCAGCTGAACCCCAATTCCTCGCTTTCGCCAAGATTAAGGCCAGGGAGGCAGTCAATCAGTTCAGTTTTGTGTGTAGTCAAACAGGTAAGCTAACACGAACGCAAACAGGGGGGGGGGGGGGAGAAAGGGAAATTCTAGGACCTATACAGACGGAGCACATGTCCAGGTGTTCAGCAAGGCACCAAAGCACACAGGATATGTCTCCACGCGTGTTCTGTGACCACCACGTAACGTTTTCTGATGAGCACGATGTCGGGAATTTAAGTGACGCTGGTAACAAACAGGTCTAAGTGTGACAGTTTTTTTTTTTCTGTGTGTGTGTGTTTGTGTTAAAATAACCTGTCTTGTATATTGCTCAGCGCTAAAAAACACACAAACACTTACTCTATAACAACTAGCATTAGCGTGCGGTTCCACCTTCACTCAGCGATGGGATTACGCCCGACAGGGAAGACACGCACATCATTACTCATAAGGAAGAGCATTATCCCTCAGCTGCAATCCTTTCGTCATTACTGAGGTCGAATAGTAAGGTTAAGACGGTAGATGTAAGTCAGCGAAATACTCCTCATGATTTTGAATTTAAATTTTTTTGTGCGGGATTCCCAGGTAATCCATCATTTCTACATGGTAGGGAGAGTGGTTGGGAAAGAGCAAGTTCTGCCCTCAAGCACAATCTAGCAGGTACGAGCGCATAGCAACCGCAGCTTTGAGACACAACCGCCAGGGAAAAATGAAGAACACTAATGGGTGAAGAGTTAAAACATGGCGGGTGACGGAGCGCTTTTGCAACACATCAAAGTTAATGTGTCAGGAGACCAAGGGAAGCAAAATGTCACTCTTGGGGGGACAAGATAATACCTGAAGTCAAGATAAGAGCGTACTTTGCCCCATGACACTTCCAAGC
>JAXIVD010005561.1:0-2500 GCA_036785275.1 Cancer borealis
CCAAGAGCTAAATAAAAGGAAAAGTAAGCAAAAGTGATCTGTCAAAACACAAAGGAAGAAGCAGAATTCATATGATCATAACGTGTCAAATCTCACACACTAGTTCACTCTACATCACTCTTACGTCATATCATTAAATAAAGACCACAAACAATTCTAGGAGACACATTCCGTAATAATCCCTTTTTTCTTTACATTTTTTTGAAGCCGAGAGAGCTTGACGCAGCACGTAATATTTCGTCATTTCTCTCGTACTGCCTACCACCTTTTTCTTGCCCTTTGCGTCCTTCCATCGGGCTGTGGTGGTCGTCAAGAGTAATGAGCGGTGCTGGATGTGCCCAACGCCCGTCACCGGCTTGGGGGAGGGTAAAGCTGCCGCTCGTCACCGTCTTTGGAGGGTGGGCAGTGAAGGAGGGGAGGCAGGCGGTCATGAGAGGGGAGGAGAATGGTGAAGAGGGATAAGGTGTGTGGCAATGTGGAGAGTGTGAGGAATGGTATATTGTGGGGGAGGGAGTGGTTGTTAGGAAAATGGTGTGTGTGTGTGTGTGTGTGTGTGTGTGTGTGTGTGTGTATATGTGTGTGTGTGTGTGTGTGTGTGTGTGTGTGTGTGTGTGTGTGTGTTGTGTGTGCGTGTGCGTGTGCGTGTGCGTGTGTGGTTTATTTGCATCAGAGTTAAGCTACTTCAGTATCTTTTTCTTCTTCAGTATGGTTGACAAGACAAGACTCTCTTCCTCTCTTTAATTAATCAAGTGGTGATGAAACGCCTTTTGGCTTAACTCGTGGTCACAATGAAGCTGCAGTGAATTAATGACGTGTGCTGTTAAACAAAGTAAAGCTGCGGGGTCACATAGATGATTGAAATTGATTTGATACCTGACTTATAATTCAAGCTTTTCTTTTTTTCTTTTTTCTCTCATTAGTTCCACAGCGTTACAACATTCAGTAATTCTCTTTGTTGTTTAATTATGTAACAAGTTCTTACGATGACTTCCTCAACGACTATTTTCCAACAATTTTTCTGCCTCATTTTTTTTTTATGAGCAGAAACAATGCAGAATATAATAGGTTGAAATATCGAGTTGTATTTCAAAATTCATCTAAAGCAATCAAAATGCATCGACTTTTATCGCGGGACATCAGGTCACAAATCTAATCTTTTAATCATGTGGGAACGCGTGTTTGCAAAAACATTTCATTTTCAGTGAAGCTCGATGCTGTTGAAACACTGAGCAGGGAACTAAAGGGTCAAATGTTGCGGGAAACTTTTACAACAATGATTACAATTCTTTTCAATCATCGTGTCATGTATTCACGCAAATGTCCTATTGTGAAAGTATTGTGTCATATTGCACTGTGGTGTGGGCGCCTTGACACCCATGAATCAGGACACATGTAGAGTATGTAGAGTGTGTAGCACAGTGTTGTAAAGACTTGCACCACACTCTCACGACCTTAGGGCAGTGATGTTGTTTGGTTAGCATGTGTGTGTGTGTGTGTGTGTGTGTGTGTGTGTGTGTGTGTGTGTGTGTGTGTGTGTGTGTGTGCGTGTGAGTGTGCGTGTGCGTGTGCGTGTGCGTGTGTGTGTGTGTGTGCGTGTGCGTGTGTGTGTTTATGTGTGTGTTTTTTTCACACATGTCCTTTGTTTGTATCTCCCTCCCTCCTTCCCTCCCTCCTTCATTTCCTTCGTCTCAAAGGAAACTTGGGGTCACAACTTAAATTGGTCAACTTTATCCATGAGGCTCGTAGGCGTTGTTCATCCTGCCTTGTAAGAAAATAAAGGAACTTGTGTAATCTAATGTGTGTGTGTTGTGTGTGTGTGTGTGTGTGTGTGTGTGTGTGTGTGTGTGTGTGTGTGTGTGTATGTGTGTGTGTGCGTGTGTGTGTGTGTGTGTGTGTGTATGTGTGTGTGTGTGTGTGTGTGTGTGTGTCTGTGTCTGTGTCTGTGTCTGTGTCTGTGTCTGTGTGTGTGTGTGTGTGTGTGTGTGTGTGTGTGTGTGTGTGTGTGTGTGTGTGTGTGTGTGTGTGTGTGTGTGTGTGTGTGTGTGTGTGTGTGTGTGTGTGTGTGTGTGTGTGTGTGTAATTTATCTATTCAACCTCTTCATCATTTAGTTGTCATTATCATTCACAAAAAGGACAACAAATGACCCAAACACACATTTTCTTCTCCATTTCTTAGTCGTCTCGTTTTCTTTAGGATTCAATCTTCTTATTTATATTTTGTCTTAATCCAATTGTCTTTCCTCCATCCATCCCTCCACCTTCCACACACAACCTATTTTGCTAGTTCAACATAGCTAGTTAGTTAACTAATAAGTTTATTGAACACAAACACACAAATCTACGATGCATATTAAAAAAAAAAGTGTATAGAAAAATAGTGATAATAGTATATTCTATAAACTATAAGAAATAGGAGCTTAATGTACCCCAACTTATTTCCAAAGACATACATTAGAGGAAAGGTTATAGTTAGAATATGACGGAGTAAAAAAACGAACAC
>JAXIVD010005561.1:7500-28399 GCA_036785275.1 Cancer borealis
CCTCAAAAAATTCAGTCTCGCAGAAAGAAGACAAACAGAACAAAAATTCCTCCAAAGTTTGTAACTCTTAAACTATTTGACTAAATTGTTAGTTCCCGCGGCGGCCTCTTTTCAAGCCACACACACACACACACACACACGCACACGCACACGCACACGCACACGCACACGCACACACACACACACACACACACACACACACACACACACACACACACACACACACACACATATACGGATATGGATGCAGGTATGGCAAGTCTGATCCTGAGTCCGCTTCTATTCCTCTCCTGCCATGCTTGTTGTCAACGTTTCCCAGTAAAGAACGTCATAACTAGCTATCATTCCCTCCTTCCCCTCCCTTCACTCCCCTCCCTCCCTTCTTTCACTCCCTTCCCTCCCTTCCTTCACTCCCTCCCTGGCGTCCCCTCCCGTCTTCCCTTCGGCGTGGATGGCCTCAAAGTTGAAAGTCGTGCAGGAAGCCATGCCAGCGTGAGTCGTGTTGGGTGAGGCGTCGTGCCCCGCCCGTCTCATTAGAGTGATGGTGGGCGTGGTGAGGCGCGGGTCTGGTTGCGTGTGTCCCCCCCCTTCTTCCTCTCCTCCTCCTTCCGTCCCCCTAACCCTCTCCCCCCATCTCCCTCCTCTCTGTCCCCTCTCATATGATCTCACTCTCGTTACTCTTAAAAACATTGCGAAGTTATCTTCATTATTATTATTATTTCATGCACTCTCTTTATTACAGAAAATGCACTCGTTATTTTTTTTCTTTCTGTCACTTCACCATATCCAGACAGGAACCTTTATCTTAGCTCGCTATTGTTAGACTCAAACATACGTACTATACATTTGCCTACCATTCTGAATGTAATTGATTCCATTGGTTTCTGAATTGTACAATGTTTTTTTTTCATCAGATTTTGATTGATATACAGAAAATAAGAAAATACGATAATTTGATATGTATATAAAATTATCGATAAGAATGGCAAAGTTGGAAGAATGTATTCCTATATACGTGTTGTGGGATGACAGTGAAAGACAAGGTGTGTAAGTCTCTACTGAGCCTTGCATCGACATCCAAGGCAGAAACACGGCACGTAAAATAAAATAATGTTGCGACGGATACTTGGAGTGACGAAAAAAAAAGGAATAGTTAAAGTGGACCAAGATGCGACAGATGAGCGGAATATAAAAGCTAATAATAATGAGTTTATTATATAAGGAATGTTAAATGTCCCTGCTAGCTTGCTGAATGCGTCTGTGCTTTTGTATTTCTATTAAGTGAACAGGAGCTTGAGTGTGAAAGAAAACGAGGTCCAAATTGGTTCTGATGTCCTGGATCTCTGCTGGGTTGTGAGCCGAGCACTTATCACACCATCTCGGGGCTGTTGTAATCAAAGTAATAATAATAATAATAATAATAATAATATCGTCATACATTACAGAACATTTCGTAATCAAAACTATGAATGCATCACTATATTTGAGAGCATTATCCCAGGTGTGCGGTTCTCTTTGTTTGTGTTCATATCGTTTCACTTAGAGTTGTGATGTAATACACGCCATGATTACCCTTCACTTCCGCTCTTTCCCCTCTGTACACACCTTCCCTGCGTCCATTAACCTCTAATTCCCGCCTCGCTCCCCTACACGCTATCAAAACTCTGCCATTCTCGTCTTTTTTTATCACAGGCTCCCCTTTTTCCCTCTTCCGTGTGAGTGATCGCAACTCCTGCCTCGACGCATAAATCTGACCCGCTCGTCCCTGCGACACGCCCGCGTAAATCATGATTAATCTCTATTTCCCCATCGCTTATTTATTTTCCCTTTCGCTCCCTCCTCCATCCTTGCCCCTCGACCACAAAAATTCCTGTAACCTTAGTTCACGGGATGAAGTTATCGAGAATGCAAATCAATGTTGTGTTCTGTGTTGACATCAGTACTGGGTATCCTATTCGGTAGTTCGTGAAGATGGAATGGACAATACAGTATCTTCATAGTAATACTGTTCAACTCTTGTATTTGTTTGTACTATTTTTTTCTCTCTAGAGTGATAAAGCTCTCGTAAACCCTAGCAGAACTATATGGCCTATAGTTATCTAGTTCGGGGGATTATTGAACCACCTTTTTCTTAACTATTATTAAGATAGAAGAGTGTTAGGCTCCTTCCCGACCAATCCCATATCTCCTGACGAAGCTGGCAGGAAATCAATAATATCTTGTATGTCATTTAAAGGATATACAAGATAAATATGATTTCTTCCTGATGATATATGAACGAGGAGTCAAGAAATACGTTCCATTTTATAAAGTAAATGAAAGTGAGATGGGGGGGGGGGGGGGGAAAGGGAGAGCATCCATGAAAATTAAAAGAAATCTGATTCAGAGAACGAAAGAATATAAACTAGCAAACAATTAATATGTAAGAATGAGAAAAGAGGAACAGATATGAAATGGTTGTAGTTGACAAGTGTAAGGAAGAACCAAAGCTGTTTTAGAGATTTATTAAAAGAAAAAGAAAACAAAGAAAATGTAATGGTACAATTTGTTCTTTTCTAGGCCTGTGCAGGGAGGCTGCTGTAAACTGTACAGCCGGACGAGTTGACATTAGGTGAAAAAGGCCGACACATGCAAGCAGGTATGAGCCTTGATTTTATTGATCTATTTTAGTGTAATTATTTTAACTTTTTTTATATTTTTGGTTTGGATTCCTGTTCTGATTTCTTTCTTTGAATGCCACCTTGCATGTACAGGAAGAAGTTTGTTGTGAAAAAATAAGTTGAAAACCAGGATTTAGTGCACTCTACTGTTAGTTTAAGGTGTTTTTAATACAGAGATCAATAAAGATTTGTTCCATTAAGGAGGAAAGTCATTTTTAGGTCTGTAAAAAATCGATTTTTTGAAGATCTCCACGTGATATTGTTGGGCCAAGATGAAAGTTTTGCAAGATGTTGCCAGGCATAAGAGCTCCACTGTGGCTTTTGAAATTTAAATGTCCACTTCTGCGAGCATCATAAGCCTCAATAAGAAACGAGGCGTCACTTTAAAGTCTAACCTGCGCTATTAATGGGCGGAGGCCGACCATCTAATGCTTCCATTAAGCCTACCTGCGCCACAGATTAAGGACAAAAAAAAGTGCATTTTACTCAAAATTAAAATATTTATGTAAATCATCTTATACCTCAACTTATTTTGTGAAGATTTTCAACTTTCTTGTTGCATAATATTTGGGAAGGAATTGTCTGCACAACTACATAGTGCCATTCTTGCATTCCCAAATTCATAGGACATTTGAATTTTTTGGTAGTTTTTTTTACAGAAAAATTACCACTGGAATCGATTTTTTGCAATACTGAAAATGTAACAATAAAAAGT
The DNA here is from genome assembly GCA_036785275.1 of Cancer borealis. NCBI lineage: Eukaryota > Metazoa > Arthropoda > Malacostraca > Decapoda > Cancridae > Cancer > Cancer borealis. The sequence goes on from JAXIVD010005561.1 coordinate 10,876, forward strand.
AATTTTTGTGTGCAAATATTTTGTTATCTACAGGAAGAATTTAGAAAACCAGTTATCAAGTTAATTACAATAGTTCTATCTAGCAAGCATTCATCGAGTTTATTAATCTCTGTAAAATATAATAACACTGATGGGAAAAAAATGAATAGTTGTTTTAGACTAATTTTGATGTGCATAATTAAAATGTCTAAGCAGTTTCACTCTATCACCTCTAGTTTTGTTTTGCTTTTACATATAATGGACATATTACAGAACAAAACAAAATATAGACAGAACACTGACAGAACAAAATATTACCATTACTTGGATATAAGCATATACAAACATCGTACTACAAGACAGATAGAAGTTAATTTTTTGGGATGATCTAGTGTACCTTGTCTCCAAGATGTGGTGTAAGAGCATCCAGCATAAGTCTCCATCATGCTGGGGTTCCACTTGCCTAGCTATTTGCTCTCCATCTTAGTAATATCACTATTCCGAAGTTCTGGGGATGAAATTGAGGTGGGAGTGGAGAAAGTGGATCTTGAGAGACATTCAACACCCTATATCCTGTTGAGCCTGCAACGACTTCTCCATACGCTGATGGTAATCTAGTGTTTGTGTCACCAAGGAAGCCACAGAATACTGACTTAAATGATATTCATGCTCTCAGTTCCTTCAAGGTTGAGTTTTTCCTTGATTAAAAAGGTGATTCAATAATCTTCCCAAGCCAGAAAACTATAGACCACATAGTTCTGCTAGGGTTAACAACAGAGCACTATCCCTATCAACAAGAAGCTGCCATGAGCCAGGATCAAACTCACAACCTTTAGGCTACGTACCACAGAGCCACCCAGTCCCAAGCTTCTCCTCGAATACCTAATCCTTCAGCACCTCTCGGATCCGAGGTCCAACGAAGATGCCCTCCTTGAGCTTAGTAGATATGAGAGCTGGGAACAGAGTGCATAGGTGTTGGAAGGCAGTGCTCTCCATCCTTGTCCATGGACTAAACAATAGTCTTCATGAGGCCAAGCTTGATTTGAAAAGGGGGAAGAAGTACCTTGTTCATGGACGCTGTGGTCTCCAGGCACAAATGTGCTCCTAGACCCCAGTCTCTTTGCATGTAGTGCTTGAACACAACCCGACTGTCCGAGACAGAGAAAACTGCATTACTTCATGAAGAGTGCCTGCATAAGGAGCCCATTGATCTTGAGGTCCCCACAGAGGCTCCACTGGTGCTGGTGGTACATGACAAATTCTAGGAGCTCCATATTCTCTTAGGACTCCTTCAAATGAACTGGGTGGCCAATGGGAATGGTGGAATATTTATTCCCATTGTGCAGGAGCACAGCCTTCAGACAGCTTAGAAGAGTCTGAAAAGTATCATCTTATTGAATGATTGTAGAGCAGCACAAGCAACCCTCTCTCACCTACTGGAGTTCCCAGCCTCACAATGCACACGTTTCACCTTGGTGTGGAAATTGTTTATCAGAAAGTAAAGCAAGACATTGGTGCACGTTTTAAACCAATTTCCTAGAAAATGGGTACGGTAAATGGATTTTTGGCAAATTTTTCCAATGTGTGACGCAAAAATCATCATCATCGGCCTGCCTGCAGTAGTTTTTATATGATACAAATGTCATCATCGGTCTATCAAAGTGTAATATGAATTCAGCAACCTATTTATGAAGCAATTCATCTATTTATGAAGTGTATTACTGAAATATTTCAATATTTTGGGTACAAGTCTATATGTTTACATGTATACACATGTATATCTCAAAAACTAGAGGTGATGAGTGAAAAGGATTTCATATCTGAAATCAGCATACCAAACTTAGATTAAAACGCCTATGTTCATGCTTGCCTCAAATTGTTGTAAAACCATTGCAATGGGACTGACTAGCCAAAGTTATACTCAGGACAGTTTTGGGCAACCTACTGAGCATCATCATAATATACATGTTTTTTGCCTATCAGTAAGCCTTCAGTACTAATTACACAGTTATTCAAGTTTATAAAACTTGGCCATGTGACTTGTTTTTCGCCTACTCTGCACAATTCTTATAAGAAAATTTCTACCTGTCTATATACCAGGCTGTTATCTCCCTAAAGAGGGATAACCAAAACAATACATGCATACACACCCATGCACACATACTTATACACTCCTCTTACTTTCTCCCCAGACCCCTAGAGGAGAAGAGAAGTACACTTCCGCCCAAACACAGCACGTCAGGTCCACCACACAATTGAAGGTGAGAGTGGGGATGGTATCCACAACAGAGTGCCATATTCTTAGTCCCGTTGGGTCCTGCGGATATTCAAATGTTCCTGCCTCCCGGCCGCATATTCACCAATTGGCAAGCAAGTACCGTATGGTACTCGCTTGCCAATTGGTGAATATGCGGCCGGGAGGCAGGAACATTTGAATATCTGCGGAACCCGATGGGACTAAGAATACGGCCCAGAGTCTCAAGGTTTATCCCTGCCACTTTATATTTGACTCCTGTCCTCTCCCTTCCCACACCTGATAATCCAAGGGTCACACCAGAAGCGTGGTAACCTCCTCCAGGGGTTGTCAAGGCTGCGTCATTACTCATGCATTCACCACTGCTCTCAATTCACTTCTATCACACACAATCATCCTTCCTTGGTCCACAGACATTCCTCTTTCATTCAGCACTCTTTTCACATCATCCATTTATCCATTCATGGCCTTCCTCTCAACCTCACACCTCTCGCATCTGATCCTGTTATTCTCTACACCCACCGGTCCTCCTCCATTCTCTCCATAAGAAAATAATAATGGAAAAGTTGGTACTATATTCATTAATGGCATATTATGCATATGACAAGTCTTGGTTGGCAGGTTAGAACTTATATATCAGCTAGGTGACTATTGATTAGGTTTGAAAAATTCTGAAGGCACTCAAAGTTCAACATTATCAGACAAACAATTACTCTTGGAATATATATATATATATATATATATATATATATATATATATATATATATATATATATATATATATATATATATATATATATTATAAAGTTAATAAAGAGCTGCAAAATCAAAAACATCCCAGCTGAGAAAGTATAACAATTAACAGGTTTAGTGTAATTATCACAATAATCAGAACAGGAATACAGTAATAAACATCTGGAAAGTGAGGGACTGATACAGGAGGTGACAAACATTTCTGTACATCCGAGGGTTTTGAGCCAATCTGTAGAGTGATATGAGCCTTGGCAGTGGTGTCGTCCCCTGCTATCATGTGCTAACTGATGTTGTCCGGTGAAAGACGTACAGCCAGGATGTGCTGCAGGGTTTGGGGCAACACCTTCCACTGAGCACGAAGAGTCTCGCCAACTTTACAAATTGCCTCGATGGTCAGCCTGTAAAATAACAAATTTCTGTTTATGATCTTTCATTTATGGCACCATCTTAGCTGCAATTCTCTGTATTCTTTCTAATTTCACAACATACTTTTTATTATGCAGGGACCATATTACTTCTGCATTTTCCAGTTTTGGTCTGATCATTGTAGTTATAATTTTTCTCATATCTTTATCTTAGGAAGTGAAAAGCCATTCGTATATTTCTTTGCATCCTGAAAGTGTCTCCAAATATGATAGTTTCTCTGGTGATAAGTTGTCCTATATTATTTCTCTTTTTTTCTATTGATATAATATTTTGTCCTAACATATACATCCATAAGGGTCTCATTGCACTTTTTCCCATTTCCAATACGTGGCCTTTTTTTGCATTCAATTCCATTTCCCATGTCTTGCTCCATTCATATATTTTGTTTATATAATTCTGTAGCTCCTCACAATCCTTGTGGTTTCCTATCTTTCTTAGTAATTTTTCATCATCTGCAAACAGACTTATATAACTGCTTACTCCTTCTGTCATATCATTTACATATACTAAAAACATTATTGGTGCCAAAAGTGATCCCTGTGGTACTCCACTTTTTACTTCCCTCCATTCTGATTTTTCATCCTTTACTACTGTTCTCATTGGTGAGAGAAGTAACTTGATATTAAGATATAACGCTATAATTACCTTTGTAAGCTTGGAGGACTGAACCTCAGCACCAACATTTCTTCAGCATGGTCCTGTGGATGAAAAAACATGATCAATTCATTTTTATTTAACTTATAAACCAGTGTGTGTAATAATGATAATAATAACAATAACAATAATAGTAATAATAATAACTGCTTTGCAGTATGTTGATATATGCAAAGAACTGTTAATGTGAAAGACATTAGTTGCATATAACAATGTTAAACACACAATCATTAGTCAAATCTAATAATCTATCAAACACAAGTTATGTAGTCTATATCTCTCATTTGTTTCTAAGAACTACCTCCAGGGGATTGCCGTCACAGTAGAGTCTGTATCTATTCCCATCCTTGCCTTCTTTAATCCTCTCATTTCCCTTATTCTCACATACATTATACCACTTTGTCCTTCCATTGCACTGGAAGTCTTCCTCTTACAACTGCTGCATCCACCATAATCATAAACACTCTTTATCCTCTCACTTTCTACCATGGTTTCTATGTAGCAGGATTGATAGATTAGAGAAATAGTGTATTTAAGGTTAAAATAATTAAACTTGGTATTCACATATACAGAATAATAATAGCTGCGTTTTATTTACAGAACTGTTACGGCAAATACAGAACATATGCGGAGCCATTAAGGAGCCACTACGGAGCATTCACGGACAGATTGCATTGTTTGTGCTGCATATATAAAAGGAATTGTCCAACGTTCCCACCAGTGCCGGCAGGGATACCAAGAAGTCAACATGTAGCCAACCCAATGAGCCATAGACAACTGTGCAAATTCAATCAAAGAAATTGCCGTAATACTGGCTGCTTACCTACCAAGCAGCAGCATTTCTATGGGAACAAAAATTATGCAAAGAGAAAAGGATAATGCAATTGACGAAAATCAACCTGCAATTTCAGTGCCTAAAGGCAGGTGCACATCGGGAGCGAAGCTACACTACGCATGGGAGTCTTGACCGTGGTCTCATTAACATCCCGTGGTCTCATTAACCCATATATATATATATATATATATATATATATATATATATATATATATATATATATATATATATATATATATATATATATATATATATATATATGGGTTAATGAGACCACGGGATGTTAATGAGACCACGGTCAAGACTCACCAGTGTCAAAATATATATATATATATATATATATATATATATATATATATATATATATATATATATATATATATATATATATATATATATATATATATATATATATATATATATATATATATATATATATATATATATATATATATATATATATATATATATATATATATAATTTCGCCCTTGGCACATGCATTTCTTTTATTTTTTAGTGCTATAGTTAGCAGTAATAGTTCTTCTTCTTCCTCCTCAAAAAACTATGGAATACCGTCTCCCATGGCTGCAGCCACTGAATGATGTGACACTTGTTTGAAAACAGAGCTTGGCAGTATCTCTTCCAGTGTGAATATTCGCGTAGCAAGCATCACAAGTGTTTGTCCTCGGCATCCCGTGCATAGCGTAGCTTTGCTCCCGGTGTGCACCCATCTTAAAAGCATTTAAATAAAAAACCTAGAAATTGTAAACATCTAGCAAATCATTACTTGCATTTTCCCGAAATATTATTTGAGGAAAATATAAATGTGGTTCTAGCAAGAAAATGCATAAACATAAGAACATAAATCATATATGGATGTTGTTTAAAGAACATTGTATATGATGATTAGTATTCAATAGAAAAAAACTTTGCACCAAAGCAAAGCTTCCTATTCCTATAACACTGTTCAACAACATGGACATTTACTATGAGCAAGGCCATTGTGATGTAGTAAGGCTGAGTGAGTCCTGAGAGCAAGTACAGCTGGCCAGGAGGTAGCAGTGCAGCAGCATGCCAGCAGCGGGGCACACCATGGTCATAAGCTAGAACCACCTCCTGCCACCTCACCCCTGGCACGGCCCTGCTCATCCCACCCTCTACCTCCAACAGCCAGCAATCATCTGCACAATAAGGCTTGAAATTAGATGGAAACATTAAGTTTGTGAACTATTGCCTCTTTGTTGCTTTACAACAGAAAATAATGGTATAGAATAACCTATATTAGGAGGATGAACAGCTGGATGAGCTGTGCCGCCTGCTTTCGTCCGGGATCGAACTCAGGCCAGTGGATTCTTAGTCAGCCATGCTAACCACTGCACCACCGAGGCATCAGTCAGTCACACAAACGGGAACAAGGGCGGGGATGGTATCCACAACAGGGCCCCAGAGTTTGCCTCTGCCACTTCATATTTAACTCCTGTCCTCTCCCTTCCCACACCTGATAATCCAAGGGTCACACCAGAAGTGTGGTAACCTCCTCTAGGGATGGTCAAGGCTGCGTCATTTCTCATGCATTTACCACTGCTCTCAATTCACTTCTATCACGCACAATCATCCTCCACAGACATTCCTCTTCATTCAGCACTCTTTTCACATCATCCATCCATCCTGTTCATGGCTTCCTCTCAACCTCACACCTCCCATCAGATCCTACTATTCTCTCCACCAACTGGTCCTCCTCCGTGTCAAAACCATCTCAACTGCTTGATTTCTAAGGAGAGGTGGTAGTGCAGTGATCAGCATTCTGGCATGACAACCTAGGGTCCCGGGTTCAATCCCCCGATATCCGCTGGCCACTTTTCATTCTTTGATATCACCACCGAGTGGCCAAACACTGCCCAAATTGCTGCCATACTGTCCTCAGACGGGACTAACAATGTTAAATGCGTTTGAGGCTTTAGCAGCGATTAGCCTCTCATCATTCTCAACATATTCAAGTGAGAACGTAAACTTTCGAGGCATCACTATAAAAAATCTAAAAACCTACGCCAAATGACAGGCAAGAGGCAAGTCCATCTGTGCCTCCATAAAAGCCTACTGGTGCCAATGGTTTATGATATAGAACAAATACTGCATTTATGCACTATACTTCATCATCATTATGCTATCAATTCATTACTAATCTGCTCTTTTCTATGACAGGTACATATTAAAAAGTGTAGGTATATTGTTATAAAATAGGTGACAAGGACACACATCATGCATTACTAAGCTTCCGTTCATGTTAAGCTTGTGAAAGATTTTAATTTGGTAACATAAACCAATACGTAGCATACCTTTGGCTTTGTGTGATCCAACAGATTGTTTTTTATGCCTCCATAAAATGTAACTTCACCGGGATGAGCCACTGCTGCAGTGTGCCAAAGTCTGGAGCCGGCCTCAGAGTTGAGGGTTGGACACCACTTCTCACTTGTCACATCCAACACCCAGATGTCTTCTGCATCATAGTATACAAAATGTTTGTAACCATTCACACAAACAATGAAGCAGGTTATTCATTCAGTATTTAGAACCCAGTGGTGGGGGCTGCAAGAATACTATCACGTATTCTTGTAGTATTGCAGCCCCGGCCATAGGGATATATTCTTGATTTACATATATTAATTATACATCTAAATGCCTATATAATTTAGTTTGGGGATTCTAAGTCAAGAAATAATTTGGAGGGAGTGAAAAGAAGCCCACTATAACCATAGGTTGAAAATTGAACAAATTGACAAAGTATGTGATGTGAGAAACTTGGGAGTGATAATTCAATTAAGCGTGTGACTCCTCGCACACTCTTTGCCACCAGTACCAGCATCACTTGGTAGCAAGATGCCCGAGGAAAGCACTTGCGTGATACCAACTCAACTGTTGCTTTTGCATCATAGGAAGCATCATTGTGGTTATTATTAAAACTTTGTTTCTACAACACTATGGTTTGCTTGGCCATCCTTTAATCAATCACTAATAGGGGGAGGGGACGACAGAGACTAAAGAAAATTAAAGAATTTTTGATCAAACACAAATGCTTTTCATAAAATAGGGTTGAACAATTAGTTGCTTTCAGACATTTTATGTAATTTTGTGATAATATTTGAAAATAAATATACAGTGAAGCCTTAAGATACAATGGCACTGCATTCCCCATATCCACCAAGTCCTAAAAATACCTTGAAAACCTATAAAATATTTCTATTACACTAAATGTCTTCATTTAACTACTTAAAAATCTCAGATGATTATCCCCAAATATATATAAAAACAAAGAGTAATCCAAACAAATATCCAGGCCTTTCCAATTAAGTTTTCTTGACCATACGATCAAAAGGGTTGAACAGCTTCTGCCATAAATCTAGTTTCAAAATTACCCAATTACAAAACTTTTCTAGTGTCTATATTTTAAAGAAGCAACAAATTAGGTAATTTTTTTTTCTGAGGTTCAGTTTTCTAACCCTTGTCCAGTTTTCTTTCTACGTAAAAAGAAGAAAGTTAGTGAGAGACAGAGTAACACTTCAATACAAGAGTTGTTAAAGGTTTAGTTCCACACATGCAGCATTACACACTACACGTCACCCAGTGCATGTTCCAAGGCAGGGATCAGATCAAGGCTTAGATAAAAAAACAAATCTTTACACATATTCAACTTGTGCCATATGGGGGTCAACTAAGTTTTAATCTCTAAATCTATTTTCCCTTCCATCATTTGTGGATTTAAAAAAAGTATAGACTTTTGAGTGTTCCTGCCATGTGCAAGGATGTATAAACCCATTCAAAATTCAAAACTGTTCAAGCCTGTTGACAAAATATCTATCTTGACAACACAATAAAAAGATCTTTCACCTCAAGACACAAGTACATTAGAAAGATAGTAAGTCTTAATGATCTGGTATTTTCATCCCGTCCTCCTCACACAGCACAAGTTAAATAACCAACTAATTTACATTACACTGTTAATGAACAACACCTTATAAATCTCATCTCTATATTATGCAATTATAGCAAGTCTTTTACTTCCCTCCTCTAACACCCTTCTACTCCACACTCCCCCATGCACCAGCTGAGTCACACCATGGCAGGCACAACTATGCATTCCTCATATCTTAGCAACACAAGGTTAACAACAGCCTTGCTTTATCACAAGTCAGTCCTGCTGCATATCAAGGCCTCACTCTATGTTATGAAGTCTGACAAACGAAACAAGTCAAGAGAAAAGAGCAGATATGTTTTTGTTTAGAAATTTGAAACATTTTATAGTTCAATACGTTATCCTTCAACCCTTCAATCAAAGAAAGAATAAGACAGACAATAAAAAAGAAATCTAGTGTCTTACTTAGAACCTGCTGTGAGGAGTTGAAGCCTCCATACACAACTGCTTTATTCTCCGACACAAACTTGAAAGTGTGCCATGATCTCCCTTCAGGTACCTCTTGAATTGTGATATCTGTTAAGCTGGAAAGGAATGATCACTATGTACTAAATTATAATGTTCCGTCATGCACTTCTAGAATTGTGATATCTGTAAATCTGTCAAAGAATAATCACCCTGAATTGAATTATTTCCCATCAAGGAACTCTTCAATTGTGATATCTGTTACACTACAAGAATTATCCCAATGTAATAAATCATCTTGAAATCATCAATAAAAAAAATAATCTACACAATAATATGCCATACAAAAAGAAAATGCAGATCTTGCCTGGAAGTCCACAAATTAAAGTGTTTTGTAAATAATGAACTTACTTTCCACTCCAAGTCCAATCCTTAAGATGTAAGCAGTGTAGTTCATTCATCCTTGAATTCTTAAATCTACCGCCAAATATGTACACTTTGTCCCCACATACATCTGCTGCATGAGCTGCTCGAGGGGATGGCTTCATGCCCTTGGTTTTAGGCCATATCCATTCATTCTTTTCTGAAAAATTAACATTATTTCAAAAAGACGCAAAGCAATATAGTTACGAAAAATTGCAATATATTATTATTATTTCACACGTTCAATATGATTACTGAAGTTCCTACCTATATCATAATAGACCAGCTGATCAATCCAGCCACTATAAAATACATCATCACGTACAAAGTTGACCCCAACATCATGCATCTGTCTTAAGTTTCTAGCAGGACCAAAACCTCCAAACACAAAGAATCTGAAAAGAAGAAGATGCTGCTAAACAATAAATCTTTGGACCATCTCATTACGAAAACAAAATACTTAGTCTTGCATTTCCATCATCAAAGTTAATTATGTTAAAATCTAAATTCAGATGCTTGATGGATACACCTCATAAATAATTATGGTAATCTTCCCAGCAAACAACAAAGGATTTTTAATTGTTCATCACTTTGTTCACATTTCCATTGATCAGTCTGTCATTCAGCTGATGACAAGTTGTCAAGCTATGTGTAATTTGTCTGTTAATCATCACTTCCTAAATCCTCCACACAGTTTCCTACCAAGTTTTCTTTGATTTACTACTGACACTCTCCCTCACACCTCATAACAATTAACAGGTTACCATTAGTCATTGCTATCATTACTTCATTGATGCCCTAATCTAAAAGTTTGCTTTTAAATTCCTTCCTTTATTAGTATTTGCCATTAATGTTTCATGGTCTTACCGGTTGTTATGAACCCAACATGCAGCTTTGTCACATGGGAAGGGTGGTGTGCCCTTGGGGAAGAGCAGTGTCCAGGTTAGTGAAGGAAGGTGAAGACGCCACAAAAAGTTGAGATTATTTTCTAGATCATCAGAATTAATGTTTGCCCAACCTGGAAAAAAAACAAAAATTGAAACCCTTAATAACGTGGATTTGAAGCAGTGAGCAATAAAGAAATGTACCATCATCTTCAGTCCTACCTGGTACAGCCTATGAGTGAAAAATGCAAGTTCTAAGCTTCAGGTAGGCAGACAAACCTGCTTCCACAATGGTTCGAGTCCCGAAGAGAACCTCCAAGTTATCTCCTAAGTTCATGGGACCTCGCCTAGTCATAAAATAACTACTGTACATGGAAGTAAATTAAAAAATTTTATCCATCACTGACAACGCTGGAAACTATACACAGTGTGTGTGTGTGTGTGTGTGTGTGTGTGTGCGTGTGTGTGTGTGACAATTACACAGTGACTTTCTACCAGTGATTTTATCACTTATTACCTCGTGACGAGTGACTGAGGATGTTACTTTATAATGTGTAACGAATTATGAGCAAGTGCCTGTGTGTATGAGTGACTGAATGCGTTATTTATTACCTTGTAATGCAGATAGTGAGTGTGTAACTAATAATAAAGTTGTCATTTTTGTAATTCAACTTTTCATTAAATCCCTTTAAATTCACTTGACCAAGGACTGCTAACAATCAGAAACATTATGTACCATTTCAGCATAAACAAACAAGGGTAACACCATCACCATGGGGTCAACACCATGGACACAATCACCTCACTAGTGGGTCTCCTTGCCACCATTGTTCGTGTGAAAGGGTTCTTATCAAAACAATGGAAACCTAAAGGAAGCTACATCCCCACCACTGTGTGGCACCACAAAGTGGCCCTTGTGTAAGCACCCGAAAAATATCACCTGCCAGTAAGCCAAAGCTGACCCTTGACCTTATAAGATGCAGGAGGATTTTCTTGGATATTGTTTCAGAAAAAATGATGTCTTACAAGCTGTCAAATACGGTATTTTCATTATTATTAGCCAAGCAAGATTGAAATAGGATTTCATATCCTATTAATCAGAAAACTGAGTCAGGAATAGTGTTCAACATGTCAGAGAAGTCCTATGTACTAATTTGCATGATATTTGGAGGTGTTTAAGTTTTAATGAAATTTCCAAGGCTACCCCCTTATAATTTTTGACAGAAATCATGTTATTTTCTAAACAACTTAAAAGTATAAGATTTATATACATACAAAACTGTCATTCCAGCATTGGTTACTGTCACATTATCAATCAAGCATTGGATTGGAGTTCACTGTCATTACTGCAATGCAATGTTGGTAATTATTATTATTATTTTAAATTAGTAGCTATCTGTACTCTGATATTGGCCAATAGTTTTCATGATGCTTTGCTGTTGAGGGAAGAAACTGAAGGAAAATTAACTAGATGGATCAGAACTTTGAATGTAAAAGTGGTGAGAACAGTCTAGTTTTACAAGGACTCAGTGTCATGTACTATTCAGAAATATTCTACTTACCTCCAAACAGGTACATGTATTGATCATGGACGGCTGCACACGAGCCGGAAAGTTGTTGTGGAATGTCTCCTCTGCTCATCTTCCTTGTCCTGAGGAGATATTATTTAGTTAAAATAAATATACACATGTCATACCTACATATATATTTTTTCATTAAAATAACAATGAAATCAAGAAACTAGTGCATAATTTTAAACAGTTGTAACAAGTATTTAGTAAAGTAAACTAAATTAATTGCATCTTACCATTTATCAAGTAGTGGGTCAAACATCCACACATCAATGGCACTGTGGTACGATGATTTACTATTGGTCATGAAGGTGTACGGCTGTGCATGTGGCAGCTCCTGTAAAGAGATTGTTTTTATTTACAAAACATGTCTATATACCTGGCTTACATCTCTCCAACACTAGGTACACAAAACAACACATTTAGGGATCAGGGAGACATTACTCTCCCTTCCCCTTCTGTGTCTTGTCTTGTCATATTAGAGAATACAGAGGAGGGGCTTCCCGTACCCACTCACTCTGTCCCTTCTTGTCGCCTTTTATGATCCGCAAAGAACACAATGGTAGTATTCGTGTAGCCTCCACCACAGAGCTACAAAAAGATTTATATATCTATAGTTTCTGATGCCTCGTTCCCTCTGGAAACGTTCCCCAAAGGCCACGGCAGAAGAGCCTCCACCTCTCCCTATCCAAACATTCCTTCCTTTCTAGTTCAATCCCCCTTTTGTCAGCAACTCTTTCATGCATGTACTCCTTTACCTTATCCTTCCATCTTACAACTGACCTTCCTCTCCTCCTAGAACCCATTATTTCACTCACATACACTTTCTTCACAAACCATTCAAAATTCTTCCTCTCAATATGACCAAACCACATCATAACCGTAACCTAACAACCTTAACCTAACCTAACCAACCTAACTTAACATAACTTCAAAGACGCTTTGCAAGGTAAATAATGGTGAGCGCCGCCTGAGTACACTATGTTTAGTATGTAGCCAACCAGGTGAGTGAACCAGGTGAGTAAAGGGAGAGAGAAAAAAAGAAGTGGAGCAGTAGTTGTAAAGAAATACCGAAGTAATAGTAATAGTAGTAGTAGTATAATAGCACATAACTACAAAACACAAAGCGTAATAATAAAACAGTACATAATAAGACAGTAAAAGACATTGAATGAACAGCAACAGAACGCTCTACTCACCATGTATCCGCCCCAAATAAATAGTCTCTTTTGGAAGGACACCATGATGTGGCCGGCCCGGCGGTGCACATACTGGTACTCTGCCGGTGCATGTCGCGGCGAGGCAGGGTCCATCACACAATGTACGTGAGTATTAACACAGCCTCAACTGTAAATTTCTTAGAGAGGGATCGAGCCAAATAAACAAAATCCTGGATGCACTGCCATCTGTTGACTGGAGGCGCCAACACCAAGCTGTGGAGAGAAAACGCTTTGTTATGGATCACTGTGGTATTCTTGGTGCAGATCATTGCTGCATATTAGATGTATATTGTCAGGCTCAATAAAAGTCATGTATGCAATTCTGACTTTAATATGATGATAAATTGATGTAGTGATTGTGAGAACTGGACAAGAATGGGTGAAAAAAATAGAAAGCACACAGATAATAAACGAAAATAAAAGATGCATACTCTAATTACATGCCCTAGTTTCTTGATCTCGCAATACCACATTATACTCCAGAAACTCTTTCACCGCGTCAATCAACCGTTCACTCGTCACCCCACACAGTCCCAGCAACACCACCACCCATTCCCTTCCAGTTCTTTCAATCACTTCATTCATTTCACGTCCCATTTCTGTTAGAATCACACGCATCATTTCCATTCTATCACGGTCATATTTCTCACATTCCAGTACTACGTACATGCTCTACCGTCTCACCCTCTCCCATGTCACAAATCTAACACACTTTGCTGCGGGACTCTGGTACCATCTGTAGTTCCTTGCATTCACATCCATACACTGTGCCCTAGCTCGGAAGAGATCACTACCCAGGCTTCCATCATACCACTTTACATACATTGTACCATTCCAAAGTCTTCTTTCATTCCATCTCAGTCTTCCACTTACCAAGTGCCACACCTTCCGCTATTTTGTCTATCTCACTTTTCCACCTATACTCACATCTCACCATAACCCTTCTCTATTTCTGTTCATCACCTTTCATTCATACACCCATTCTCTCTCTTCAGAAAATCTATGCACCCACCTAATCAGCATACCATTCCTGTCTACCATATTCTTCTCCCACTTACATTCCAAAAATACACCTTTCGTGCAATTCTTGTATTCTCCATTCGTTCCAGCCTAACGTACTTTTATATCTCAAGGTTGCCAATTTGTCTATTTCACTCTCATTCCATGCAATCACTTCCATACTATACATAACACTCGGAACAGCCACACTCTTCCATATCTCTCGCAACATCGTATGTACTAAGGTAAACAAAATATGTTTACTTACTTTCCTATGTATTATATTCCCTTACAGCGTCTAATTACAACAATAATTGAACGATCAAATAATTTAATTTGCTTGACAATTCATACAGCCAAATACAGAACAAATGGCGTTCCGTACCTATTGGTTCAAAACGGAATTCAATCCATGAACTAGATAATCTTCAATAGAATACTATGTGAATTTAGATTTTCTGTAAGGCCAACAGACGTTGGCTGGGTATGATAAACTATTATAATTTGTATTCCACCAAGCCCCCTTTAAATGCTCGTCAAGTCCTTTAAAAATTCGTGGAAGGCATTTAAATATTTTTTCCCGAGATACCCCGTGACTACAGAAGATGCAAAAAAAATGAAAACTATTTTTTAAGGTAAGCTCGGCTAGTTGTGCCCTTGAAGAATACATAAACGTGTAAATTCAACTTGCACTGGAATTAAAAAAAAAGAAAAAAAAGTCAATGCTTGGCTAGTCTCCTAAACTTATTAACTTCAGAATCTTAACCGATTATTATTATTTTTTCTATAATGAGAATGACGAGATGAAAACAATATTAAATTTCATCACATACCCTCTCATTACTCCCCATACATGAGTGCAGAGGTGCTACTTTGGCTTGTTATCTACGTGTCATAAATCTACTTTGTTATGCAATCTACACTATATTGCGAGTGAGTGAAATTGAAGGTCCCACGAGGAGTGGAAGGAAAGGAGGACACTATTCCATACATTTTTGACGTAAACTTCATACTTTTCGAGTCATTAAAAAAAATGGTTTCAGCCAAAGTAAAATGGCTGGGAAACGTTAGTTAGGTTAGGTTAGGTTAGGATAACTCATGGAAATTGGTACCAAATGGTTCTCGGGCATGCTGATCACGAATCTGGAATTAGTTTTGTCCTTACTATAATATTTGGAATTTTCATTTTGCGGCTCGAAAATTCTACCAGAATTGAGGTCGAAAAAGATTTTCCCATTTTACTACGTAAATATTAGTCTTAAAGGAAAATTGTATAGAAGTAAAGTTATGGAGTTTGGTTATGTATATATCATAAAGTCATCGTCTTTTCAATAATTCAAATACCTAAGAAGAAAAATAAAATTTTATGAAAGAAATGAATACATAATACTTTACACTCCTACACCTACAATTAAATTCCAATTGAATTCTAGTATAGCTTAATAGAACGAACGTCTCATGCTCTTTCTTTTATATTTTATGTGTTTTTTACGTAAACTCCATACATTTTGAGTTATTTCAAAATATGTGATTTATCTAAAAAAAACTAAGGGTGTACCCTACAAAATTTCGTGAAAATTTCCACACCCCCGAATCTCATGAAAATTGTTACAATGAGGTTTTAGATTATGCTGAACACGAATCTGGCCTTATTTTCCTGATTACTATAATATCAAACTGTATTTCACCATTGCTTGCCTAGAAAGAAATGCATAATACTTTACACTCCTACATCTATTATTACATTCCAATTCAATTTCATTATAATTCAATAGAACGAACGTCTACTTTGGTATGCGATCTAGAGGTTAGGTTAGGTTAGGTTATATATATGATATATGTTTTACTATGTAGATATCATTCCAAAATAAAACTTGTACGGTGTAGATACTTTTTCCTTGTAGATAACAAGCCAAAGTAGCACCGAGTGCAGATAATGCAGAAAAGTTGTAAATATTACCTACAAGCGACGATGCTGGCGAGGGAGGTGTTAGTGGTGGTGGTGGTGGTAGTGAAGGCCGCTCTTAGGATAGCGGTCCCTGATTCCCCAGAGACGGGTAAGCTGGGATACCTGGCCAAGGAGAGAGGTGGGGTTAATTAGTCTTTAATGTGAGGGTACACACACACACACACACACACACACACACACACACACACACACACACACACACACACACACACACACACACACACTTACGGGAAAATGGGATTAGCTAGATGATGATAATTCATACTGCTTGTATATTTCAACAACAATAATAATAATAATAATAATAATAATAATAAATCCGCTAATTACATACTAACGGTAACTACATTTCAGAGGAGCAGCAGAAAATGTGAGGTGTGGTCTTGTCAGGTGAGACTCCCCTCGTCCCCTTCTCATGCCCTCACTATAACCCTTTTTCCCCTTTTTTCCCACAACATAGGAGAGGATATTCCAGTAAAACCATTAGAACAACAATACAAACTCGAGTGAATTTTGACAAATCTTAATGAATCGTGAACTGTAACGAGTCACCACAAAACAGAGGAAATACCATGAAGCTATTAAGTAAACAGGAATAGGATAGTCTTAACCTTCCAATAAACAAGAAGAATGATACACTTAAGAACAGAAAGAAAACGGTACAAAACGGTGGTCGTCCTTGAAAGGGAATCGAATCTTGGGTCTGCATACCTCATTGACGGAGCATAGGGTCAACAAAGGTATCACAACCCATCATCTCAATTACACCCACAATACAGTGAGAATGGAGGACAAGGGGAGGTGTACTGGCGACAGAGAACCCTCACCCACCCATCCACCCACCCACCCACCCACCCACCTACCCACCTACCCATCCACCACCTCACTGACGGACATATGGTGAAGTGTCACTATTTGTCGGGTATTGGACGGGCCCCATAAAGTTTCGGGACCAGCCTGGCACGCCACCACAACAAGGACTCCGCCTCCACTCCCTCCAGCCTCCAACACCGCGACAAAAGCCACCCACGACCATTGCTTCTGAGGTATAAAAGAGCCTCCACTACCCTAAGGCCCCCGCCCGACACCTCTCTACTGTGTGAGGAGGAGCCGCGGGTCTATTGGGCTAGTGTGGCTATAATTTATGGATTAAAAAGTGTTTGGTGTAGTGGCGATCTCGG
>JAXIVD010005562.1:0-22500 GCA_036785275.1 Cancer borealis
GTGGTGGTGGTTGGTGCCGTGCGGTGCAGAGACAAACAGACACAACAGAGCCAGCGCCAGTGTGGAGGATGCATCTACAAGGTAAATGACAAGGATCAAGTTTGGTATAATTTTACATCTTCACCAAAATGCACCTGAATATAAATAACACACAACATGATTTTGATATTCATTTCCATCGCAAATTCATGTATAATAAGATATCCTTATCATCCCCAACAAGCTGGAGACTTGTGGGAATGCGGGATTCTTGGGGGAAGACGCAATACAATGCTTTACGCTATAAACAAGGTGACAGAATCATTAACATAACCTAACAGTGACCTATTAACGAACACACAATGCACTGATGGTCACAAAAACTGGCGTGTGGCTATGAAAGAAATTGGCTTATCTTTTGAATTAACACAACATAACATAAAATAAATTAATCAAACCTTAACCTATATTGACAAATAAACAGAACCTTGTTTAAACCAAACTAAACTTTACCTCATTCTCGAAGAGAAAGTCTCACAGAAAACATTGAATATCTCATAAACTAGGAATTTGCGACGGAAATATAATAAAGTAAAACCTTTCCAGAATGCATCAGATGATGTAAATATATTAACCTCAATTCTGTAGAGTATTCAGATGATGGTGTAAAATAATACCAAGTTTTTTATGCCACCATAATGCATGTAAAGCCATTAATTAGTAACTATATATATATATATATATATATATATATATATATATATATATATATATATATATATATATATATTGGGGTAAATTTTTGTAACGGTTGTTGCACGATATTGATATAGATATGAAGTGGTACTACATACTATACATAGTGTACTAGTGTACTCGACACATCTGTCAAGGTTTCAGGCGGTGCTCACCATCAAATATTGATACGATAGGACAACCCAGAGAAAATCTAAGATGAAAAACACAACTGTTGGGCGATTAAATATAAAAAGCTTATATAAACGAACCAAAACTAATATAACCATAACTTAACGACATAACATAACCATAACATAACCTAACCTAACTTAGCTTCCAAGACGCTTTGCGAGATAAATAATGGTGATCAGTAATCACCGCCTGAAACCTTGACAGATGTGTTGAGTGTTATGTATAGTATGTACCACTTCATATTTATATCCATATCATAACACTAGTTATATAGATTTGCCTTGTACTGAACTGAAGGTTTTAGTGAGCAGTGACCTAACTTGAACTGCCTCGAGCGGGCTTCAGACCCCTCAACCTCATCTAACTTAGCTAATTATGTCAGGTGTGTGGACTTAGAAATCGAACAGTACATGTTAAGGAAGGCATCAACTGTTTACTAAATCCTTGTGTTCTCAACAAACACTATTACCATCGGTTTGGAGGCGTTGTTCTGTAGATTTATCATTTGTTTTAGTTGAAAATCTTAGATTTACAGTTGTTCCCAAATAGTGGTAAATTACTCCACTGTGGCTAATGTGGCATTCAGCGGGGCCGAGGTAACGACAGTTATTAGGAAAGTTTGGGTGAAAGGAAAAAAACATTAAATACAGACACACAAATATTTCGATGTATCATTATGAAGAGTGATTTAGATCTCCACAAAGATTCACTACCACTGTACCACTCGATCACTGCCAACCCGTCGCCTCAGAGGAAGGAGTTGGGGGAGGGGGGGGGGGTGTAATGGGGTTGTTACTAAACATGATTTGGGAAAAATTAGGGTGATGGCCAAAAGTAATTGTGAAACGCTATCTTAGAATATATTTTTTATCTCTCCAACTACCTGCTAACCTGATAACATTTCTTACATTACAGTTTAACTTCAACACAGAATATATTTGGCCTTAACTTTATTCGCAAGTTTTCAGTTATTCCGATGTTTTTTTGCAGTCATTGAACTCTGAATATCTTGATGTGATAGTGTGTGTTGGTCTCATTTTGTGAACATCTACTTGAGTGACGGTGATGTCTGAGAAAGGACATCTAGTAATGCTTTAATGAATAAGACGACGCGACAACAAGGGAAGCAATAATGTCCAGTGTGGCAATGGAAACCGGTGGAAAGTGCGTGCGTGCGTGTGTGTGTGTGTGTGTGTGTGTGTGTGTGTCTGTGTCTGTGTCTGTGTCTGTGTCTGTGTCTGTGTCTGTGTCTGTCTGTGTCTGTGTCTGTGTCTGTGTGTGTGTGTGTGTGTGTGTGTGTGTGTGTGTGTGTGTGTGTGTGTAGAAAATAAACTATATAGATGAAATCAAAGAACAATAGACAAACTTAAATGTGGCAAAGCTGCAGACATGGATGGAATAACTGTAGAAATGTTAGAATATTGAGGAGAAAGTGATAGAATGTATGTGTCTGATATCCAAGGAGACAGAAAGAAGTACCAGATGAGTGGAAGTAGGCAATTATTGTACCTCTACATAAAGTTAAAGGTAGTATATATGAATGTAATAACTATAGAGAGATAAGTTAGCTTAGCTGTCTATGGGAGAGTCTTGACGGAGAGACTGATGGAAGTAACTGAAGGGAAGGTTAGCGAGGAAGGTTTAGGGAGGGAAAAGAATGTGTGGACCACAGACATTTGCAATTAAAATGACGGTAGAGGAGTGTTTTGACAGCATTTACATTAATCTTTACGCGGTAACATTCAAACTTAAACATTGTATAAAGAAAGTGTGTAGAATTGAAACGGTAACTCATATAAACTATACATTATAAATAGTGTCACAAGGGCTACTTAAGGAAGGATGAAAAACTATATATATACAGCCTTTACAAACATAGGAAAGGCAACGTGATAGAGTTAGAATGTTGTGAAAATACATGATGTTGAGGACAGTTGTTGCCAGAAGTAAAGGCATTTTATAGGGAAGCAAGTGTGTCTGTATTTATTTACCTAGTTGTAGTAGGCCTAGATGTTGTAGGGCCTGAGCTACACTCGTGTGGTCTTGTCTCTGTGTCTATATTTGTCTAGTTTTTCCTTCAGTTGATGTACATTCTTTGCCATTATCACCTCTTCTTACAGTACATTCCAAGTATCTATACTTCTTTGGAGAAAACTGTACCTTTTTGTATCTTTCAAACAAATTCCTTTATGCAATATTTTCTTGTGTCCTCAGATTTCTAGCCTCTCCTTTTCTTCTTAATATTATATATTTTCTATCTGTTTCCTGCAGGTTGTTCATCAATTTATATATTGTGATTAAGTCACCTCTTTCTCTTCTTTCTTTCAATGTTGTTAAATGCATTTGTTTTAATCTTTCCTCATATGTTAGGTCTTCCAATTCTGGCACCATCTTAGTTGCAATTCTCTGTATTCTTTCTAATTTCAACACATGCTTTTTCTTGTGCGGGGACCATGTGTGTGTGTGTGTGTGTGTGTGTGTGTGTGAGGGAGGGGAGGACCATATTACTTCTGCATATTCCAGTTTTGGTTTGATCATTGTAGTTATAATTTTTCTCATCATATCTTTATCTAGGAAATGAAAAGCCATTCGTACATTCCTTAACATCATGAAAGTGTCACCAAATATTCTATTTATATGTTTCTGTGGTGATAAGTTGTACTTGTGTGTGTGTGTGTGTGTGTGTGTGTGTGTGTGTGTGTGTGTGTGTGTGTGTGTGTGATAAGTTGTCCTGTATTAACACTCCCAAATCTTTCTCTTCTTTTGCTATTGATATAATATTTTCCCCTAACTTATACGTCCATGAGGCTCTCATTGCACTTTTACCATTTCCAGTACATGACATTTTCTTGCATTTAATTTAATTTCCCATGTCTTGCTCCATTCATATATCTTGTTTATATCATTCTGTAGCTCCTCACAATCCTTGTGGTTTCCTATCTTTCTTAGTAATGTTGCATCATCTGCAAATAGACTTATGTAACTGCTTACTCCTTCTGTCATGTCAGTATACATATAAAACTACAGTACATACATGTAAAACTAAAGTATTAAGACTTGTTATTCAGTTCCTAGGGCTGAGTATTCTTTCTAAAACCTTAAAAGTTGATTTATTGAGTTTTGATGGAATGGATCTGTAATTAGTTATTAAAGTACAGACACACAGGCTTATAATACTCGTACTAATTAAATAACTCAACCACTGAACACAACAACGAGAGAATTGCAACTTTAGTTAAAATATGCTGAGATTAAATTACAACAAGCACAAACAAAGATTTAGTTATAATATGCTACAACTGGACGAGTTAACCAAGATTCTGAAACTCAAGTGAAGTTAGGAGACTCAACAAGTAGTTTAAGTAATGATTTTGATGTTTTTAAAAATGTTCAACTTGTTCCAACCTTTTGTGAAGAGGATGTTGAGGTGTAGTTCCGTTCTTTTGAGAGAATAGCTACTTTCTTTTATTTATTCATTTTTTCTATTTAAACTCATTATAAATTACAGTTTGCCCAAAGGTGAACTGTCATGTTCTGCCTATCTTAAGGGCAAACATTAATACATCAAATAATATTAATTACAAGAACAATTACTGTACTAGCCTGTCTTGGCCTAGGAAGAAGTGGGCCATTATGTTACAAAGAGTTCTAATTAGTAAAGATGTGTGTGTGTGTGTGTGTGTGTATGTGTGTGTGTGTGTGTGTGTGTGTGTGTGTGTGTGTGTGTGTGTGTGTGTGTGGCTTTATCTGATGACCAATATACTGATTATGATGTGATATAAAGTGACATTTTGAAAGCCTATGAATTCATTCGTGAAGCATATAGACACAAGTTTAGGAACCATTACAAGGAGGTTAATCAGACGTACGTACAGTTGGCTAGGATGTAACAGGACACCTTTGAGCAGCGGCTGCATTCTCAGGAAGTGACTGAGTTGAATTCACCCAATTGTGTAATGTTATTTTGTTTAAGGAATTTAATAAGAGTCTGTAAGGAAGTGTGTGCGTTCCTTTGAGAGAGTCTGTTTGTAAGATTGAAGATGGTGCAGTAATGGCAGACACTTATGTTTTGTTACACCGAGGGTCGTCAGAGAAGGTTGTTAAGTATGTAAGGTGGGAGGGAGATGATACATTTAAGAAGCCGTAACTGGAGGTAGTGTGGTAGTGTGAGCCCCTAGTGGAACTAAAACAAGGTGATAATAATGCAACTAAGGCATCAATCAGATCTATAACTTACTTTTAGTGTGGTAAGGCTGCAGGGCATCAGATAAAAGAGTGTTGGAAGAGGAGCAGGGTATGACTAAGACTATTTTTATCCCCTGTTGAAAGCAATAATACTGATGTAATAACTGTACATAACACTAATGACAAAGTGAAACATGTAGTTCTAGTTTCAACCTTGTGTGAAATTTGAAGTACTGAGGAAAGTACAAAGTTACCTGCATCACATTAATGTTTAGGCTCAGTTGAACAGGATAAAAGTGATGTAAACTTAGGGATATATAATGCGTTTTTATCAAAGAGTTCAGTGATCAGTTGTGGGGAAGAGACACGAATGACAATCTTGTGAGACTGGATTATTTACTGCATAAATAATCCTTGGGCAGTACAGTGACAGTTTCTTCTGCTTGAGTGTTTGGTTACTGTTGAGGGGAATGGTAAAGAAGTTTTGTTGAGTTTACTTTGTGGAATAGAGTCTATACCCTTGGTGAGTATTCAGTCACAGTCAGTCCTGTTCTGTGGTCATGCTTTGGTGGGAGTTGCAAGTCAGTTGTCTGTTGTTGGAGTGGATTGGATTTAAGGAAATGACTTGACTGGTGGGATAATGAGTCCTGCATCAGACATGTGTAAGTCCTGTCTGGTCTGAGGAAACAAGGAAGGTGAAGGAGTGTGTTTCTGATGTGTTCCCAGTGTGTGCCGTCACCAAGGCAATGTGTGGCTGTGTGCAGTGTGCTTGCAATACAGAGCCTGAGGACTGAGGTGAGAGGAAGTCACGATGGATGACTCTTGTTCCTGTAATTGTGTTGATGAGGATTTAAGTTTGTTTTGTTTATTAATGTTCAGCTTGACCTTGAGACAAGTGACAACAGTACAGTAACCTTAGTGGAGGATCAAAATTGCAACAAATGATTGATTGGCTAATTGATTGCTTATTGCCCCCAAAAAAGATTCACATAGAAATAAATAATATTAACTATGTTTAGGGAAACATTAGCCCGCTGAGCTGAGGCTCCCTAGCGGACAGAATAATAATAAACATATAAATGAAATGTATACAGAGGGCAGCAATATTTTATCATATAAAAATACATCATATTATTGCACTAATTCTTTAAGTAACAATATCCTTATGATGAATGGTATTAATATCAGAGGCTGCATCACTACTATATATACAAAGGAACTATATAACATTTGTTGGGCCTTAACTTAGAATAGAATATTGAATAAATACTTTTTCACTCTACTTTTAAATGTGTTGAAATAAGTACAACTTTTCATATGGTGAGGTAATGTGTTCCAAACTTTAGGACCAACACAGTGTATTGAACAGTTATAAAGTGTTGTTTGTGCTTGGGAACACATCAAATGAAGGTGATTTCCACGAGTACCTTGGCTATGGTGGAACACATTAAATATTATAGTATTGGGATCATCATTAATATTTCTATACATGAACAATATCATGAAATATTTGAGTAAGAGATCAAATTTTAGTATTCTTAAGTCATTAAATAATAAATGTTGAATCATATTTACCTTTAAATGTAATGGTTTTTAGTATTTTCTTTTGAGCAACAAAACCTTCCCTTACAACAGTAGGTCAGGTACATTCCCAGATCGACACACAGTAAATGAGGTATGGATAACATAAAGAATAATACAAGGTACACAAAGCTTCAGTTGTGAGGTTATACACAACTCTATATAAGATTCCACATGTTTTTTTTGATAAGTTTAAACACACCGACTGTATATGCCTTTTCCAATTCTAGTTTTCATCCATGGTAACACCCAAGAATTTTGTAGAGTTAACACATTTTAGTTCACAACTTCCATAGTAAATTGATCCTAGATTTTTTTAAACAGCGTGACTTTGAAACAATATGAATTAGTTTTTTTTATAAATATTTAATACTGCTAATTTATTTGCTGAAACCCATTTGAATATATTATTATTATCATTGTTATTATTATTATTATTTTTTTTTTATCCCTTATCCGTGGTGCCGGTAGGTATCATGGAGGCCTTAGATGGTTGGCCTCCGCTCGTTAGTAGCACAGGTTAGATTTTTTAAGCAACGCCTCGTTTCATATAGAGAGGCTCATGCTGGCAGCGGAAGTGTGATGGCAGCGGCAAGTCTATCTGTGCCTCAATAAGCCTACTGGTGCCAGTGGTTAATAATATAAATAAATAAATAATAAAAAAATAAAAAAAATAAAAACGTGCCGGGGCTCCAACGTGGGACCCTGAGCTGGTATGCCCGACCGCTAGCCACTAGACCACATATAAGTTGCATAAACTGTTATCTGTTAGCAGAAGATTAGTATCATCAGCAAATAAAACAACTAAAATTATCACTCACATTACATATATCATTAATATACACCAAAAATAATTGTGGACCTAATATTGACCCTTGTGGCACTCCCTTAGCAATTGTTTTAAAATTTAATACAGTATTGTTGCAGAACACAGCCTGTTTCCTATCAGACAAGTAATTAGCAAGTACTTTTAGTGGTAATCCTCTTACTTCAATATTTTCAAACTTATCTAATAGTATAATATGATCAATAGAATCGAAGGCCTTAGACAAATCGAGAAATACTCTTAATTCTACCTACATGGTACTTTTTTCCATGTTCATATATATTTTACTAATGAATTTTAATATTGCTGTTTCTGTAGATTTGTTTTAGCAGAATCCAAATTGTTTATTAGATAACAAGTTAAAAGACTCTAGAAATACATTTAGTTTCTTTGCAATTACATATTCTCAAATATTTTACTAATAGAAGGTAAATTAGAGATTGGTCTATAATTATTTTCATCTGCTTTATCACCTGATTTAAAAATTGGTATTACTTTCGCAATTCTAAGTTTATCAAGAAAACAGCCTTGATTGATATATAAGTTTATTATGTGAATGAATGGAACACTGATATACTGTTCAGTGAGGTGGAGTAGTTTTGGTGAATTTCATCATATGCTGCAGTTATTCCTGTAAGTCTTGTATCAAGATTTATAAGTTAAAGGTCATTTTGCAGCCAGTTTTTCCAGTCTGTGTTTTTCTTTGATATTGATCTTTAAACCGGTAGTAATATGTGGGCTTATACTCTATTTATTATTAACTTATATTTTTTTTAATAGAAAACATTTCTGAAAGTTATTACTGTAAAGATCTGAAAATATCTCAAAAGCCTTTTTTGGATCATATTTATTTAAAATTTCTTCCCAATTTGTATTTTCAATTGTGTTTGTAAAAAGGTTTACATTTAAATCAGAAAAACACTTTGTGTACAGTTGTATGTTTCTGGTAATTAGAATTAATAAGGAACTGTGAGAACATTGGAAAATGGTCAGTTATATCAGTGTATACTAAATAATTCTTAACATTGCTTTTTGGTTGAGTTGCCCAAATATGATCAATTAATGTTGCTCTAACTCTTGTTGGCTTGGTAGTTAGTGGAAAAACAACCTTGGGAATACATAAGATTCATAAAATCTAACACACTGTATCATTAAATTCAAGCAAGTCTAAATTCCAGTCTCCAAAGAAATAAAAGTTGGTATACTTCTTTCCTTCAATGAAGTTCAGTAATTGATTCAAGACACAAAGAAAATCAGATATATAACCTTTATGTGACCTGTAAACAGAAGCTACAGTAGACAGTTAGTTTCTTGATCATTACTTTGTTCAACACAAACACACTCAAATAACATTCCATTAATAGTGACAAAGGACGAGGTAAAGAGAGGGAGGTGTATGAACTAAGTGTCTTTTATACAAACAGTAGAAGTGTAATAAATAAGATAGATACACTTAGAGGTATCGCATGTGTTGAAGAGTTAGATATTATAGGTATTACAGAAACTTGGTTAGATATTGCAGGCAAACATTTCTTACCTGAAGTAGGAATAGATGGGTACACTTTTTTCCACAGGGATAGAGTAGGGAGGAGAGGGGGAGGTGTGGCACTGTACGTTAGAAACACATTAAATAGCTATGTCAATACCACAATAAAAACAGATAGGAATACGGAGTCATTATGGATTGACATTATTATAGGAAGGAATAAGTTAGTTGTAGGCATTATATATAGGCCTCCAGATTTAGGCGAAGCAGCTAGTGCACCCCTGATGCAGGAGCTTGCAAGGGCATCTAGGTATAATAATGTGTGCATTATGGGGGACTTTAATTATAGGAGAATAGACTGGGATAGTATGACAGGAGATGGGTGCTCGGAGGAATTCTTAAATGTCGTCCAGGATGGTTTTTTCACACAACTTGTAAGGGAACCAACACGACAGGGAAATATTTTAGATCTGGTCTTAACTAATAATGAAACTTTGGTAAGTCAGGTTGAGATAGGAGCGAGATTTGATGTTAGTGACCACCACGAAATTAGATTCAAGATTAATGCAAAGAGGCAGGTAGAACAGAACATTGCTTTAGTACCAGATTTTAGAAAAGGAAATTACCAGGGCCTCAGACGTTATTTCCAGGGTATAAATTGGGAGGGTATAGGAGTAGGCAGAGAGGAGGATCAAAACATTGAGGTAGAATTGCATTATAATAACATAGTAAGGGAAATTCATACAGGGCAGGAACAGTATATACCTAAGAGGAGGATTAGGTCAAATAAAAATGATCCAAAATGGATGAATAGCAACATTAGAAGGGAAATTGGATTAAAAAGGGGACTCTATAGGAAAATTAAAAGGGGAGAAGTACAGGTAGTAGGGCAGTATAATGACCTAGCTAGGAAGGTTAAAAAGGATATTAGGACTGCAAAGAGGAATTATGAGGTTAAGATAGCTAGAGATGCCCAGCAGGATCCAAAGGGATTCTATCAGTTGTACAAGGCTAAAACAAAGGAAAGAATAGGACCTCTTAAAGGAATGGATGGCAGCTTGATAGAAAATGGTGAGGAAATTAGTAAGGAATTAAATAAATACTTCTTGTCTGTATTTTCTCAAGAAGAGTCGGGTAGGGAACTGGAGCCAGTACAGATCTTTAGGGGACAAGAGGATGATAAATTAAGTGAAATAGTCATAAGTAGGGAAGTAGTTAGCAAGGAAATAGATAGACTTAAAAAGACTAAATCTCCAGGGCCGGACGACATTTTTCTGAGGATTCTTAGGGAATGTAGAGAAGAACTCGTTGAACCTATTGCAATGATTTTTAGAGAATCACTAGACACAGGAGTAGTTCCTAGGCTATGGAGGCAGGCAAATGTAGTTCCTATATTCAAGAAAGGAGATAAGGCAGAAAGTAGTAACTACCGCCCAATTAGTTTGACATCAGTGGTAGGCAAGATGTTAGAAGCTATCATAGCAAGGGCAATTAGGAAACATTTAGATGAACACAAGCTAATTAGACATAGTCAACATGGTTTTAGCAAGGGGAAGTCATGCCTCACAAATTTATTATCCTTCTATAGGAAAGTATTTGAAACAATAGATAAGGGGGACGAGTATGATATAGTTTATTTGGACTTCAGTAAAGCCTTTGACAGAGTACCCCATAGGAGACTATTAAGTAAAGTTGAGGCTCACGGCATAGGTGGGAAGGTACTAGAATGGATTAGGGGATGGCTTACTGGTAGGGAACAGAGGGTACAAATTAATGGGAAGAAATCAGAATGGGGTAATGTCACTAGTGGGGTACCACAGGGATCAATACTAGGACCATTGTTATTCATAATTTATATAAATGACTTAGAGACAGGAATAAATAGTGATATCAGTAAATTTGCCGATGACACAAAGATAGGAAGACAGGTAAAGAATTTAGATGATGCTAGGATGCTGCAGGATGACTTAAATAGGCTGTACGAGTGGTCAGAGAAATGGCAGATGCAGTTTAATGTTAATAAGTGTAGCATTATGAGCGTAGGTAAAGGAAATAGGTCTGTAGACTACACATTAAATGACACTACCTTAGGAAGGTCATATAGTGTGAGGGACTTAGGAGTTCAAATAAGCAGTGACTTGCGCCCCAGGGAACAGTGTATTATAGCTAGAAATAGGGCCAACAAGATACTGGGATTTATTAGTAGGTGTGTGACAAATAGGAGTTCTGAGGTAATTCTGAGGTATTTAGCGCTAGTTAGACCCCACCTAGATCATGCAGCTCAATTTTGGTCCCCTTATTATAGAAAGGATATAGGCTCCTTGGAGGCAGTTCAGAGAAGAATGACCAAGATGATTCAGGGGCTGAGAAATTTACCCTACAAAGATAGGTTAAAACATCTTAATTTCCACTCCCTAGAGAGAAGGAGGGCAAGAGGGGATATGATTGAGGTTTTCAAATGGGTAAAAGGAATTAATAAGGGAAACATTGATCAGGTTTTAGAATTTAGTAGCCAGGATAGGACACGTGGAAATGGGTACAAGCTAGAAAAAACTTAGATTCAGGACAGACATAGGTAGATATTGGTTCACAAACAGAGTTTGTGGAATAGGCTGGATAGACACGTAGTAAGTGCTGAGTCAATAGGTAGCTTTAAAACACGGCTGGATCAGAGTATGGATAGGGATGACAGGTGGGATGGCTAAATATTGGATTATTCCAAGGGTGGGGGACAAGGAACTGCCTCGTGTAGGTCATTAACTGGCCTCTTGCAGTCTCCTAATTTCTTATGTTCTCTTATGTTCTTATACTACAGTCAGACAAAACACAGGAATTATAAATATTGGAGACATACATACATACATACACCTCCGCCATTTTTATCTCTATTAATAGTGTATAAATTAAAACCTGGTATGTTAAACAGAGATGCAATATAATTATCTAATCTAGTTTCAGAAAAGCCCATGATATCAAACTTTCCAAAATGATTACTCAGACACTGATCAATGAATGATTGAAGATGAAGTTTGTTGTTGATGAGAATGACTCCTCCGTCAGTATAGTATATATAACAAGATGTATTGATGCGTAGGTGGAAGGTGGAGGCCATCAAGTGTGTATGTGTGGGGGGGGGGGGGGGGGAAGCTGTGTGGAGTGGAGCTGTGTGCATGAGGTAATGGTTCATAAACATTATAACCAAAATATCATCAGTGTTGTTCATAACAATTGTTCATCAATTAATTTGGGAGTAAAGAAAACCTTGAACAGAATGTGGCGTAACTTTTAGTGTTCTGGTGTGCGGTGAGATGTGTGTCGTTACTGTCACACTTGTCAAATGGCAAGGAAATAAAGTAAACCAATACATGTTGCGCCACTAGTACTCATCACTGCATTAGACAAGTCTTTCATAAGAGTTGTAATTGATATCTTGAGGCCCTTACCTAAAACATCTGATGGTTAGTATTACATTGTCACTTTGTTAGATATGTACACTAGATATCCTGAGATAGTGAATCTTCACAATGTTCACAATAACACTATAATTAATGAGCTGCTTAGATTCATTAGTAAATTTGCATTACCAAGGAATTGCAATCTGATCAAGGCTCAACTTCGATGTCTAACATTTTGCAGGAAGCTTTAAAGGAATTAAGTCTTTTTTAAATAACCAAGTGCAAATCATCCTCAAAGGGAAGATGGCTTAGAGAGATTCCATCAAACTGTAAAGACTGTTGAGGAAATATTATGCTGAGAATAACACAGACTGGAATAATGGTTTCCCTTATCTGTTGTTGCATTAAGAGATGTGCTGAGTGAGTGTTTGGTATTATCACTCTTTGAATTAATGTTGTTATAAGGTTAGAGGAATGTTGAAAATGTTAAAAGAACAATGGTTAGGTAATGGTCAGGATTCATGAATGTTAAAAACTGTGAGTGAATTAAAATGAATGTTAAACAAATGTTGGGACATTGCCGAGGAAGAACTTGAAAGAGTGACAAGTCAAAATGAAAACTTAGCATGACAGGAAAGTCAGGTAAAGACAGTTTTAAGTAGGATACATAAAGGTGTTTGTATTATTACCATTACGTGGTCAACCCTTCCAGGCAAGGTATTGTGGACCTTATCAAGTGATTAAGAAAATTATTAGCACAAGTTATATTGTTGATACTCCAGCCTGTACAAAGGTTCAGCGGCTGTCATCTTAACATGTTGAAGGAGTACTTCCAGTGTGACTCCACACTTGATGCACCACACACACCCCAGTATGTGTGTGTGTGTGTGTGTGTGTGTGTGTGTGTGTGTGTGTGTGTGTATGTCTGTGTGTGTGTCTGTGTGTTCCGTGGAGAGTGAACACGTGTCCACCCACTGTAGGTGTGACGAACACACGGCACGATAACTCAAAAGTTTGTGCTCAAGTGTCAGGTAAAGTTGAACACTTGTCGCAGACAGAACAAGTGGAGTTTTCCTCAATATCAACCAAGTATCATGACATTTTTACAAACACACTGGGAATGACACCTGCAGCCTGTCATGATGTAAATGTGGGTGAAACAACACTGGTGAAGCACACACACCTTACCGTGTCAACCCACAAAGAGCTGAGATCACTAGGAAGGAGTTAGATGATATAGTATGTCAGGTGAAGGTGTTACACTCTTGAACCCAGCCAGAGTGAGTGAATGATATTGACCTGTCACCATTGTACCTGAACCAGATGCTGCATTCAGGCTTTGTATACATTAAAGGAAGGTTAATTCCTGGACTAAAATATTCTTAACCACTACCTAATGTTGAAGAATGCATATAAAGACAGTGTGGGAAATGCTAAATTCATTACTAAATTAGACTTACTCCAAGGTTACTGGCAGATAGGATTGACTGAGAGCAAGGCAGATTTACTGTTTGTGTTCATTAGGACACTTTTATGTGTAAAGTTTTGTCTTATGGAATGTCTAATGTCCTCCCACCTTTAAAAACTTAATGAATGATCTAATTATTGACATTCGTGGCTGTGTAACATATATTGGTGATGTTATAATTTTTATTGATACTTGGCCAGAACAATGTGGACAGAGTAAGATCTGTTCTTAGTAAGCGGTCATCTGATAACCTTGATGTCAACTTAACTAAATGTCAGTTTATGAAGGTCAAAGTTCAATAGTTATGTTATGTGACAGGTCAAGCAGATGTTACTCCTCCTCTAGCTAAGGTTGAAACAATATGTAACCTGACAACACAAAAAACATAAAAAGAGAATTGAGGAAATTTCTTGGTATGATTGGTTAGTATATAATGTTTATTAAAATATTTCCAACCATACTTTCACCTCTCACTGATCTGCTGAAGAAAAATATAAAGTTTGTGTGCATTCCAACAATTTAAATCCATTCAAAGTTGTGATCCTGACTCCTGAGTAGCAAGTGAAGCCCCAAACTTTAATAAACAATCTAACCTAACTTATAAGGTTATTGCAGGAACAGTTTTGTTGCAAGAACATGATATTACAATTGATCACACTGTTATACTTCAGTACACTACACTACAATACACTACACTACACTACACTCTCCGCCCACCCTTTTGTATCACTATTAACATCTCTAAGTCACCCTTTCTCTGTGTAATACATTCTTTTATTTTATCTTGGTTACACTGCTGACTGACCTGCAACTTTTACTCACTTCCCAAAATTATCCTGACCCCTTCCTTGCATTAATGATATTCTTAAACAATCACCATATTAATTGTTAGATGATATAATTTCCCTCCTGCAACAAATCCACATCCTCTATTATATCTGATCATTTTGTTTTTTAGTGATACCAAACGTTCTTTCCTTCCCTTACTTCACCTTGCCATTATAACCTTGCCTTGCCGTCTGCCTGTCAGTTTACTTACCTCTGTGTTATAGGACTTGTAGTGTGTTTGTTGCTTACTATTCACATCAACTCAATCACCACCACAACACACACCAGACTCAGAAACTGTCCACTGTTAGGCAACTGTTGAATTTATTGTTGAATTTACTGTTGAATTTACTGTTGAATTTAACGTTGAATTTACTGTTGAATTTACTGTTGAATTTACTGTTATGTGTACTGTTGAATTCATTGTTGAATTTACTGTTAAATTTTTCGATGAATTTACCATTGAATTTACTGTTGAATTTACCGTTGAATTTATCGATGAATTTACTGTTGAATTTATCGATGAATTTAGCGTTGAATTTACTTTTTAATTTATTGATGAATTTACTGTTGAATTTACTCTTGAATGTGGGTTGTATGAAAACAATTTGCTTATGTTTGATCCTCTCTTGAATACAATGTTGCTGGTTATTTTAACTTGTTTTGTGTGACGGCTTTTATTAGTACCAAGAGGGGGGGGGGGGGGGGGGGGGCAGAATTTACTGAGGTCCTTTTGTGTGTATACGTTAAACCTAGATTGAAATGCATTTATGGAAGGAGATGACACTTCTTGTTCAGGTAATTGGTTCCACTTGTTAATAAGACACTGAGTAAAGTCATTCTTCCGTAGTTGAAGCTGGTTTATACACTTGAATAGTTTCTTGGTAAGGCCACGAAGATCAGTTGAACTTGGAGTAAAGAAGGTTGACATATCTCCATCCTCAAGTCCCAACAATAATTTATACATCTGCAGTATATCAGTCCTATGTCTATGTCTTATAAACTCCAGTGTTGGTAGAGCCAGATGTCTCAAACGATGGTTGTTTGGCTGCTCACTAATGGATGGTATTAATTGTACAGCTCTTCTCTGTACTCCCTCAATAGATTTTGTTTCACCCAACTTGTGGTGTGAGCCTACACAGACTAACACAGGTAGCATACTCCAAGTGGGGCTTAATCAAGGCTGTGTACAGGCACCGAAACATGTCTTCATCTATGCAAGTGAAACTCTTCTTAATTAAGCCCAAAATTGTGTTTGTTTTCTTCACTTTCTCTGCAATGTGCATACTGAATTGCAGGTCACTTTGAATTATAACACCAAGATCTTTCTCATGAGTGACATCATCCACTACAAATTTCTCATTTTTCTTTCCCATTACATAGTTTTTATATCCAAAGTACATCACTTTGCACTTGTTAACATTAAAGTAAAGTTGACATTTTTCGGACCACTCGTTTAGGTTGTTAAGATCAAGTTGTAGAGAAGAAAAATCTTTGACATCCTTAAAATTCACACTCACTTTAGCATCATCAGCAAACAGATAGATATTATTATATACTTGGTCTGGCATGTCATTGATATAGTATATCAAAAAGAGTACTGGTCCAAGTACGCTGCCCTGAAGGACCCCACTTGTCACATCCAACCATTCTGAGCCACACTCATTTATGATCACTCGTTGTTTTGTTCCCAGTAGGAAACTGCTTAGCCACTCTCCTATCTTGCCTCTGATTCCCATGGCATTATTTTTTGTCAACAGCCTTTCACTAGATACAGAATCAAAAGCCTTTCTAAAATCCAGATAGGCAACACCAACATTGTCACCATTATCAATAGTTTTAAGCCACTCATCTAGAACCTCAAGCAATTGTAGTACACAGGATGTTCCTGACCTGAAACCATACTGAGTATCAGATAAAAGTTTGTTTGTTGCAAGGGGGTCTATAATTATTTCCCTTAACATGCTTTCCATTATCTTGCAAATAACCGAGTAGAGGTGAGACTAACAGGCCTGTAATGTAACTGAGGTGATGCTAACAGGCCTGTAATGTAACTGAGGTGACGCTAACAGGCCTGTAATGTAACTGAGGTGACGCTAACAGGCCTGTAACTTCCTGGTTCTGCATGCCTTCCCTTGTTGAAGATGGGTGATACATTGGTTTGCTTCCAGTCCTTGGGTAAAGCGCCATCATCCAGTGATTTGTGAAACAGTCTCTTTAAAGGTTGTGCTAACTCATTCGCTGCTTCTTTTACTTATCTTGGTGGTATAGCATCCTGATCCTTACTTACCCTTACCCTTACACGCCTTCAAACTCTTAATCTTACCTAACACAACAATAACAACAATGATAATACTTACCTCCTTGGCGTGACAAGTGTTGTGAAGAGACAAGACCAAACTTATATTATCTCTCAAGAAAAGTTGTCTGTGAAGGAAACTTATTACATTTTAAAAAGTACTTTAATTTCTTACACCATTAGAAATAAATATAGGTGGCAGTTACTTAAATTGTTTGGGAATATATATATATATATATATATATATATATATATATATATATATATATATATATATATATATATATATATATATATATATATATATATATATATATAAGTATGGTAGATAAGTACAAAAGGTAAAGTGTTGTTTATTATAATTATTGTTTTATACATACTTAGTAGTTTAGTGCAAGTGAAGAATTTTTACTTTTCATACAAATTTGAAGCTAGTTTGAGGTTGTAATTGTTAGGGTTGTGAGTGTGTATATGAGATATGAGAGAGAGAGAGAGAGAGAGAGAGAGAGAGAGAGAGAGAGAGAGAGAGAGAGAGAGAGAGAGAGAGAGAGAGAGAGAGAGAGAGAGAGAGAGAGAGAAGGTTGAAATCACAAAATTTCAAAACACCTTTCTCAATTTATTTCCAAAACAAAAATACAACAGCATGTTCATGAAATTTCACTCAACTATTTGCATATTGAAGGACACACACACACACACACACACACACACACACACACACACACACACACACACACACACACACACACACACACACACACACACACACACATGTATATAAACTTTGAGCACAATTATGCAGCATACACAGACCGATCGATACACACATATAAAGCTAACATGAGTTCACACAAGTATGTACACACACACACACACACACACACACACACACACACACACACACACACACACACACACACACACACACACACACACACACACACACACAGGCTGACAAATATGTACGGTGATGCAAAGAAAATATTCTCTCCTTTACTATACTATTAAACTGACTGGACTATGTCATTCTCTCTCTCTCTCTCTCTCTCTCTCTCTCTCTCTCTCTCTCTCTCTCTCTCTCTCTCTCTCTCTCTCTCTCTCTCTCTCTCTCTCTCTCTCTCTCTCTCTCTCTCTCTCTCTCTCTCTCTCTCTCTCTCTCTCTCTCTCTCTCTCTCTCTCTCTCTCTCTCTCTCTCTCTCTCTCTCTCTTATTCCTTATCACATCTACATTCAAACTCTGACTGATCAGTTTATTAAATAATGACTAGTGTAATTTTTTTAGTAACTATCCTGATTACAATTAAGAATTTGCATTAATTTTACAACTAACATCACACATTAAGTCTAGGTAATGTTAATATATAATGTCCTCATTGTAATGTTAATATATAATGTCCTCATTGCAATGTTAATATATAATGTCCTCATTGTAATGTTAATAGATAATGTCGTCATTGTAACTTCCTACTCTTGTAAATTTACTAATGTACAGTACATGGACAGTATTGCACATTTTCACTTATCTGTAAAGGAAGTTATTTGATAATTTTGTTGTCCAAAACTTGTCACCAGAAATAAGGTTGAACGTGTCTTTGAACAACAATGTATTGATACAAATCCGCCTTCATCAGATGCACACAATGGTGTCATCAGATTATAAAGATTATATATTACTTCCATGGTTTGGGAGAAAAATATAAAAAACTATAAAAAACAACTATTATTTTTACGATTATTCACAATCTATTTTAATTTTTTTGTAGCCCATTAGAATGACCTTCTGGCCTCTCTTTACCATTATTACGGCATTTTACGTAAACCTCATACTTTCAGTTATTTGAAGAAAATTTTTTTTTTTTGATAAAATGGATCCCTTGCAAAAATTGAATATTTTGAAATCCCAGATTCTCATGAAAATTTGTTATATATATATATATATATATATATATATATATATATATATATATATATATATATATATATATATATATATATATATATATGTATACATACAGTATAGTGGTCTGGACATGATGAATATGATTCTGGTGTCAAATTTCAAATTACTATAAAATCAATCCCTCTTTCATCTATGGTTGCATATTAAAACCAATGGATTTTAATATTATTTTATATCAAAGTCCAATTGTGTTTTAGGTGAAAACTGCTTAGAGATGACTCAGACTACATCTATTCACTACTGCAGATCACACTCATTCAATGTCCATCGGCTTAACTATTACTAAATAAAAACTATTAACTAAATTTTACAGTGTGGTTTTTTGCTTCGGACTAAAATATTGTTTGTCACAGAAGAAAACGTCGTCAATAAATGTTAGATTCACCACAATGTAATGTTAGCTGAGTTTAGACCGTCACGTCACGCCACGTCACGTCACATCACGTCACGTCACATCACGTCACGTCACGTCACGTCACGTCACGTTACCAGTTACTCTTCGGTATGAGTCTAAAAGTGACGGTTTATGTCAAACTTGTTGCATTAAAGCCGTCATCTTGTGTTCCTTTGAATCCTTTTATCACCTGGTATTGTATCAATCAAACTTTGGTGTTTACCTTCATGTCATCACACTCATGAAGGGGGGAGGGGGGACGGGGGGAGGGGGGATTGGGGCAGAAAGGAACACAAACCTGGACTGAAAGATCAATAATAATATTTTCACTTTCAAACAAAATTTAATAGGTAGCTTTAAAAGACGGCTGGATGAGAGTATGGATAGGGATGACAGGTGGGATGGCTAAATATTGGATTATTCCAAGGGTGGGGGACAAGGAACTGCCTCGTATAGGTCATTAACTGGCCTCTTGCAGTCTCCTAATTTCTTATGTTCTTATGTTCTTATGGAAAGAAAATTAAAAAAACAATCTAGAATATAAAATAGAACAGTTTTATGTTCCATAATGTTTAATAATTTATTTAATTTTAACACGGCACATTCATGAATAACGTAAACTCACATTTCTTAACGTAATGAATTTATATGCTATTTATTAATTTTTTAAAGTTTTGTTTTTGGTGAACATGTTTATACATCCATATTTTTCCATGTTCTCAAACTACATTAAAACATCAATAACAACAACAACAACAACAACAACAACAACAACAACAACAATAATAGAAACAATAAACACTGATACTCTTTGCATTTATATCTAAAGCACACACACACACACACACACACACTAGTTCCGTCATACATTCACAGGCGCTGGAGTAACATTGGTGGTAGTAGCAGCAGCAGTGGCGGTGGCAGTAGTGGCAGCGGTAGTAGTAGTGGCAGTAGTAGTGGTGCCATAGTGCCGTTGTTTGGGCGTGGGGGCGTGTCCCTAGGGGGGCCGTATAGCTTCCTTGAGGCCCGACACGGAGCCTAGGAAGGACGCGCCCATGGAGTTCTCCTTAGCAGAGCGTAAAGTGCGGAGGAAAGTTTCTCTGAAGTCTTTTGAAAACACACAGTAGATGTAGAATGTGACGGCAAAGTTGGTAACCTCAAGTACATTGGCGGTGGCGCGGAACACCTGTGGGGCAAGCATAGGCAGGTGTTAGGGAAGGTGGAGGGGAAGGAAGGGAGGGAAGGTGGAAGGGAAGGAAGGAAAGTGGAGAGGTGGAAGGGAAGGAAGGGGTGAGGGAAGGTGGAGAGGTGAAAGGGAAGGAAGGGAGGGAGGGAAGGTGGAGAGATGGAGGGGGGAAGGGAAGGGATGAGGGAAGGTGGAAGGGAAGAAAGGGAGGGGTGGAGGATGGAAGGTGGAGGGTGGAAGGGAAAGAAATACTAGATGAGGTGAAGGAAGGAAAAAGAAAGAGAGGGAAAGAAATAAATGAGGTGAAGAAGAGAAAAAAATGAAAGGAAGAAAGGAAAGGAAAGTGGGAATATAAAAAAAATGAGAGGAAGGCAGAGAGATAGAGAGGAAGGAAAGGATAATGAGAAGAGAGGAA
This sequence comes from Cancer borealis, assembly GCA_036785275.1. NCBI lineage: Eukaryota > Metazoa > Arthropoda > Malacostraca > Decapoda > Cancridae > Cancer > Cancer borealis. The sequence goes on from JAXIVD010005562.1 coordinate 20,932, forward strand.
GGGAGACAAGAAAAGAGAGAATATGAAGATGCATTGATAAATATTTCTGAACCATTGAACTTAATAAACTCACTCCTACATTTAATGAAGTTTAATGCAATATGGAAATAAAATAGCTACAAAATTTGCCTCAAAATAAAAAAAATATGCTGCTTCTTTAGAGTATAATATACAAGTATGTATTTATGGTTTAGTGACATAGCCATTTTGAGGATATCTTGAAGAGGCTCTCTCCTCTCCTCTCCTTTCCTCTCCTCTCCTTTCCTCTCCTCTCCTATCCTATCCTATCCTATCCTATCCACCTTAACTAAGCCTCTCAGGGGAAGGTGTTGATAGAGGAAGACACACACACACACACACACACACACACACACACACACACACACACACACACACACACACACACACACACACACACACACACACACACACACACACACACACACACACAAGGATTGCAAAAAACTACAAGAAGATCTAAACAAGATCCAAGAGTGGAGTGAAAGAAGGGAGATGGGTTTTAATACAAGCAAATGTCATGTGATGGAAATAGGAAAAAGCTCAAAGAGGCCTTCATGGACATATAAAATGGGAAACAGCATTAAAACAACGGTAGATAAAGAGAAAGACTTGGAAATAGTAATGCAGGATAATCTATCTCCAAAGAAGCACATAAATAAGATATTTGGAGAAACATACAATATGCTAAGAAATATGAGTGGCCTTTCACTATATGGATAAAGAAATGATGAAGAAGATTATCACTACAATGATTAGACCAAAAATGGAATATGCTGTGATTGTATGGTCTCCACATAGAAAAAACATAAAGAAACTTGAAAGAATACAACGAATGGCAACGAAATTGGTTCCAGAGTTAGAAGGGAGAACGTACGAGGAGAGGCTGGAAGAAATGAATTTGCCAACACTTGAGGAAAGAAGGGAAAGAGGTGAGCTGATACCAGTATACAAACTGTTAAATGGAATGGATAAAACAGAAATGAATGTACTATCAAAGGAAGAAGCTGCTTATACAAGAGGCCACAAGAAGAAATTTAAAAAAGGAAAAATGCTTGAATAACACAAAGAAATACAGCTTCCCGTATAGAAATATAGAAGCATGGAACAGTTTGAAAGAAGTTATTGAAGTGAACAGTGTGCACAAATGAAGGAACAATTGGATCAATGTAGATACAGAAACAGGATCACACGAGTCTAGCTCAGGCCCTGTATACTACAACTAGGTAAATACACACACATCTTTCAGGACAAATATAGGTAATGCATTGACTTAAGGTAATCTTGTCCAGCATTAAGTTGTGTAATAATTATGTATTGAGAGTCACCTGGAAGGGCAGTGAGGCGGCCCAAGATTGGTGGATGGTGACTGAGAGGAGGATCATTGGAGTCATGCACACGAAGAACAGTGTTGAGGTGCCTCCAAGCAGGAACATGAGGCGGCTCTCTTCAGCGTACTGCCTCCGCTGCTCACCACTCACCTACACATACACACACAAAAAAAAAAAATAATAATAAAAAAAAAAAAAAAAAAAAAAAAAAGGAGAGGCT
>JAXIVD010005563.1:0-7500 GCA_036785275.1 Cancer borealis
GGGGGAAATACATTTCATAGAGGGAAGTGCACACACACATACACACATACACACACACACACACACACACACACACACACACACACACACACACAGGTACACAGGTAGATTGAGAGAGAGATTAATAGATACCTTTCAATAAATTACGATAGCATTAACAGATTCACAGGCATTACTACGACTGCTACTACTACTACTAAGAGAAAACTAGTAGAGTAAGTAGTAGTAGTGTAGTAGTAGTAGTAGTAGTAGTAGTAGTAGTAGTAGTAGTAGTAGTAAAAGTTAAAAGAAATAGTAATAGTAATAGTAATAATAATAATAATAATAATAATAATAATAATAATAATAATAATAATAATAATAATAATAATAATAACAATAATAATAACAATAATAACAACATTTCAACACCTTATAATCTTCCTCATCGCTCACCTTCTTCACGCACACAAAGCCACGTAACAAAAGGAGCAGCGTCACTTTACAAACACCTTTCTATAGTATTCAAACAGTTACCGGCTTCAAAATCGGATGGAAGCGTCCACTATCAAACAAATACTTCCACATTTTTTTCTCTTTTTTTTGTTTTGGCGTTCATAATTGTTCTTCCTCCCAAAATATTTTCTCTCTCCTTTTCATTATTGTTTCACGAACTTTTACTCTTCACAACCATCCCGTCTCCCACCTCTCTCTTTTTCTCTTATCTTCCTTCATCACTTCATCTCTCCTTTTAACCTCTATATTCTACCTGCATTATTTACTGTTATTCTGTTCCTACCTTCCTACCTACTTTATCATAGTAATAAAGATAATAATACTAATATCAATAATAATAATAATAATAATAATAATAATAATAATAATAATAATAATAATAATAATAATAATAAAACAATATGAATAATGACAACAATAATAGTAACAATAATAATAACCTATATACTAAACAAAAGTTATATTCCCATTTAAATATTTTTAGCTTTTCCAGTTTCCAAGCATAAACAAAAAAAAAAAAAAGCATAAACAAATTCATTTACACGCAACATAAATTTACTTAAAAAAAAAGATATTCTAAACCTCTAATTACATGCACAATTAAAAATAATGCAAATATTTAAAATTACACGCTCGCCGTCACACTTCCCGAAGAGAGAGAGAGAGAGAGAGAGAGAGAGAGAGAGAGAGAGAGAGAAGAGAGAGAGAGAGAGAGAGAGAGAGAGAGAGAGAGAGAGAGAGAGAGAGAGAGAGAGAGAGAGAGAGAGAGAGAGAGAGAGAGAGAGAGAGAGAGAGAGAGAGAGAGAGAGAGAGAGAGAAAGAGAGAGAGAAACACACTAAGACAAACAAAAGGTGACACTTAATATACCAAAATAAAAATTTTTCTCTCCTCTCTCTCTCTCTCTCTCTCTCTCTCTCTCTCTCTCTCTCTCTCTCTCTCTCTCTCTCTCTCTCTCTCTCTCTCTCTCTCTCTCTCTCTCTCTCTCTCTCTCTCTCTCTCTCTCTCTCTCTCAAAGACAACATTCACACTGGTACCTTTTAATCATCCGTCTTCACTAAGCTTAACATATTCCTTCTCAGCACGTTACTCTTCCATTACCGTTTAACGTGACCTTATTATTATAACATGAATACTGAACTCGGCTTTGTGATGTTCGTCGCCTCCTTTTCCTATCTTATTATATGGCACAAGTTTGTTCCTCGCACCTCAATTAAAACGACCTATATTACGTCATCATAAGGAAGATGTGTGTGTGTGTGTGTGTGTTTGTGTGTGTGTGTGTGTGTGTGTGTGTGGTGTGTGTGTGTGTGTGTGTGTGTGTGTGTGTGTGTGTGTGTTCTGTGTTAGTAGTTCAGTTTCTAGGTCATTCTTTATGTTATGGCGCAGTTGTATGATGGGGGAAAAAAAATATAAGACGACAAGGCTAGCTATCTATCTATTTATTTATCTATCCTTCGTGTTCTTTTGCGTTTCATGTTATACTATGTTATCCGCAGTTCAGTAATTTTATGTCTGGCTGTCTGACTGTTTATGTCTGTCTATCTGTTTGTCTGTCTGTTTGAAATTAACCTCTCTCTCTCTCTCTCTCTCTCTCTCTCTCTCTCTCTCTCTCTCTCTCTCTCTCTCTCTCTCTCTCTCTCTCTCTCTCTCTCTCTCTCTCTCTCTCTCTCCTCTCTCTCTCTCTCTCTCTCCTCTCTCTCTCTCTTTATGTCACGGTAATTCAATCATTAATATTAAGGTGTATCACGGAATTATACCTCTCACTGTGCTATTTGCAGTTCAGAAATTGCCTCTCTTATGTCACGAAATGTTTTACCCATTGGAGTCGTGCTCTGCTGTTATTCATTATTTTCTAAAGCTGTATTTTCATCGTTGTTCTTAGCTCAATCATCGAGTAAGAAAGTAAAGCCTGCATATTGTTCTACTGTTCTTGTCTACTGTTCATAAAATTACCTTTCTTCTGTGGCTTGTCATTTCATCTTTAGTTTTGTGCTGTTTTGTTGTTGTTTTGTGCTTCGCTGTTCACAATGACTTAACGTCTATGTCTTTGGTTCACTCTAAGTAATCGCTATTTGAAAGGCAATTATAGACTCGCTATATTTTGTATGCATAAACCTACACGAGTGAGAGAGAAAAATATACAGTATGGCTTCCACTACTAACATCGCTTCATTCCAATGCATTTTTAATAATCTGGACACTCTCTGTTCAGACTTACTGCAAGAAAAAAAAACAAAAAAAATAAAATAAATAAAAATAAAATAAAACAATAAACAATAAAACACAACGCACAAACACGTGCATCAAAAAATATCAAAGGGATGAAATTATTATAAAACATTGTTAAAATGAAGAAAATCGCTTTATCTATACATAGCAATGCTTTTAAAAATATAACTCTCTCTCTCTCTCTCTCTCTCTCTCTCTCTCTCTCTCTCTCTCTCTCTCTCTCTCTCTCTCTCTCTCTCTCTCTCTCTCTCTCTCTCTCTCTCTCTCTCTCTCTCTCTCTCTCTCTCTCTCTCTCTCTCTCTCTCTCTCTCTCTCTCTTCTCTCTCTGTGCTTGTCAACTGAAATCTCTAAACAGTGAAACATTTTGGAATCATCTCAAAATAATTTTACTCTAGCAATTTTATTTGGTCCAAGGTCGGGACGGGAATAGCACGTAACACATTTCTTTTTTCTTCTTTTATCATCTGGTGACCCGCAGCGAGACGAGGGCAACGACATGAAGGGAGGACCGGTGGCAGGGAGGAGGAAGGAAGGGGACGAGAGGGAGAGGAACGGGCCGAGAGGAGAAAGGGAGGAGAAAGAAAAGGAAGAAGCGGGATATGATAAAATGGAGGAGGGATGGGTTGAGGAATCACGAGATAGGAGGAAAGGAAGGTGTGACGGAGAGGAAGGAGGAATGAGAGTAAAAGAAAGGAAGCAGGAGGGAGTGAGCAAGTAGGCAGAGGAGGAGGAGGAGGAAATCCAAAAAACAAGAGGAAAAAGAAAAAGAGATAAAGAGACTAAGGAAATGGGGGGAGGAGGAGGAGGAGGAGGAGGAGGAGGAAAAAACGAAAAAGAATAAACAGGGGGAGCAGGAGCACGATGAGAAGGAGAAGGAGAAGAAAGACGAACAGGAGGAGGAAAGGAAGAGAGAAGAGGGAGGAGGAACTAGAACGGAAGAGGTATGTAGGGGAGGCCGGGCTGGAGGTATAGGGTTGTGGAAGGAAAGGACTGGGATGCGAGCCAAGAAATGGGCGGAATGGGCGGGAATGGAGTCTGCTGTAGGTATGGTTGGCGAGGATCAGAGCCAAGGTCCTTCGGGAATGGGAATTTCAGGAATATACAATAGAAAAAAAAGTAGGAATCAGGAACAGAAGAAGATGCGAGGGAAATTTTGACAATGAGATGAAGAAGAAAAAAAAAAAAAAAGACAAACGTGAGGGCAAGATTTTAAAAAATGAGGATAAAATAAATTACTTGCCAGTTATCTTGAGAAAGAAAAAATAGAATGAGAGAAAAGTCAGGAATTGGTTGGGGGAAAGAAGCATATGAAGAAGAGGAGGAGGAGGAGGAGGAGGAGGAGGAGGAGGAGGAGGAGGAGGAGGAGGAGGAGGAGGAGGAGGGGGAGGAGGAGGGGAAGGGGGAAGGGAAGGGGGAAGGGGAAGGGGGAAGGAGAAGGAGAAGGAAAAGGAGGAGAAAGGAGAGGAAGAAGGAAGAAGAAGAAGAAGAAGAAGAAGAAGAAGAAGAAGAAGAAGAAAAAAAAAAGAGGGGAGGGGTGGATAGGGTTAGAAAGGCGGGAACCACGAGGTCATGGGTCAGAGGTGAAATTTAAGTCACTGCTGGAAATTATTACCAACTCGCAAAAGAAAAAGAAAAGTTTCTCATAAAAAAAAGAATAATATTTTCACTAAACTGGCCGTCACCACAAACATATTTTCTTTCACGCGTGTATTTCTTCCTACTCTCTCTCCCTCTCTCCTCTCTCCCTCTCTCTCTCTCTCTCTCTCTCTCTCTCTCTCTCTCTCTCTCTCTCTCTCTCTCAGAAAGAGCGGGAAAAGGAGAAAAAGAAAGAACCATGAAAAAGACAAGCGATTGTTAAAAATAGAAGAAAAAAAAACACCAAAAGCGAGTAAAATTCTGCGCCTTTCCCGTGACGCCTCTCACTAATCCGGCCTCGGCTCCCGCAAGGCGCCTCTTGAACACACCAGACGGAGGAAACGGGGCGGGGCAGGGCGGGCCGAGGCCAACCAAAAGTACGGGACCGAATAAGAGAGGATAATGGAAGGAGTTCGGGGTAAGAACGGGTGGCAGGGCTGCTGCGTAGTGCTGGAGGGTTCGGGGCGAGCGGAACGGGGTCGGGTGGGATGGGTCGGGCGGGATGGGATGAGGAGGGACAAAACGAAAGGAAAAAGCGAAAGACGGGACATAAAACAGAAGTGATGTCTTAAAGGAATAAAGGAATAACATGATAATAGGTGAATAAAATCCATACAACATGAAACACAAATAATGGCAGAAGCGTGGATGTGAGGAAGAGGCAAGGCGGGTTAGGGGCAGGGGAGGGACGGGGCGGGTTCTTCGAGAAACCTTTTTCACGCGGCAGTGGCGGGAGTGATGGTGGTGACGGTGGCGGTGGTGGTGGTGGTGGTGGCGGCCAATATATATTCCTGTGAGATCCTGTGAAGGTGAATTTTCCGTTAGTTTTAATGCTCAGCGAACGTGAATATTTCGCTGCACGTAAAGGGAGAGGAAGAGGGAAAATGGGGCATCGTTAAATGTGTCTGTCTGTGTGTGTGTGTGTGTGTGTGTGTGTGTGTGTGTGTGTGTGTGTGTGTGTGTGTGTGTGTGTGTGTGTGTGTGTGTGTGTGTGTGTGTGTGTGTGTTTATAAACCTTTACTTGTATGCTTTCTCCCATTTCTTGTGTGTACGTAACAAAACTGTGTCGATACAAGGGTGGGTCTTCGCTGTGTTGTTGTGGTCGTGGCAAACAGCACAAGCACCACCACCTGTGAATGAGGGAAGGATGTCACGGTTGAGCTTCCAGCGTGGCGGGATGGGACAGGACGAGTAACTTTAGAGAAGCTTAATTCACCGACGATCTCAGAAGCACACAGCTGATGGTTTCACTTCTCCACGCAAGATGTATGTATGACTTATCTAGCGAGAATTTGGCCGCCAGAACGTCGTGTCTGCCGCTCAAGGTGAACATTGACCACTATGGCGACGAGACGCACTCTTCAGGGACACAAACGAGACACAGCAGGGGCAAGGACAACACTTACAGATTTATAACTATTCAAGGACATGTACGACTTTTCAAGGACATGTACAGTACCCTTCAAAGATATGTGCGATACTTTACAAAGACACGCACGATACATTTCAAGGACTTACACAACTATTGAAGGAGATCTACCATTATTTCAAGGTCACGTACAAATACGAATCTAGGACACTTACAACACTGTCAAAGACACGTAGAATTATCTGAAGAAAAACAAATACGACTCTTCAACGACACTCACTGTCAAAGACACGTAGAATTATCTGAAGAAAAACAAATACGACTCTTCAACGACACTCATTTCCTCCCTTGTTGATTAAATCTTTGGAAATACAAAACCTTTAATCATGAAACTATGGATAAAGATGATAAGATAAATGATTAATAAACTATGTTAAAGAAATGAGAGAGAGAGAGAGAGAGAGAGAGAGAGAGAGAGAGAGAGAGAGAGAGAGAGAGAGAGAGAGAGAGAGAGAGAGAGAGAGAGAGAGAGAGAGAGAGAGAGAGAGAGAGAGAGAGAGAGAGAGAGAGAGAGAGAGAGAGAGAGAGTCAGCACCTGCAAGAACCGACCACCAGCACCACACATAAGAACCTAAAGAGACAGACCACCACTATTGAAAAAATAAATTAATTAATTAAAAAACATAATAAAGGGATAGAGATAATTACCGTCTTTCCACTTTGGGAAATTAATGATGTCGACTGAAAGTTTCAAGGCACAAATGCAAATTATACATTAGTAAGTCCTGTGCACAGCCACGCCCCTTCCTAGTGAGTAGAGTGAGTGCATATACATATATAGAGAGCATTAGCACAAAACACCATTACAAAGGATTACAATATATTTGTATGTATGTATGTGTGTGTGTTTAAAAATGCATGTGTAAAGTATATTTCCTTTTGTAAACCGTGTTATTGCAAAGTTAATTAGTCACATCGACCTCTAGATGTAAGCGTGATAATAGTCTTACCACCCAGCCGGCACACTCAAGCAGGCTTTGATAGAGCCGTCTCTAAGCGGCTCTGGGCCCTGAGCTAAGCCAGCAGTTCTAGTGTGAGCCGCGCGTCGCAATATATGCCATTATGCTTAAAATATTAAAACTTTACTTCCTTTGATTGATGGAAGACGGAGGAGACAGCTTGCGCGGATGAAAAAAAAAATATCGTCATGAATTCCTTGTTTTTATTAGTGTCATACTGGCCTTGCCCTCCCCTTAATGCCTCCTCCTGGCGCCCTGTCCTCCCCCCCACACCTGCAGCTGGTCACGGGGTGGGGAGAGAGCGTCAGCAGGCAGGGCACGACGCAGCTGCTGCTGACAGATAAGCTTTAAGACTCGCATCAAATTGGTCGAGACGTGATTGCACCTTCCTAATTTCCCCTTCGTCTTTCCTCCTTTCCTTCCCATATTTACTGAACGTAGCTAAGGACGGCAACATCCTCAGAGGCATTAATATTTACCAAGAGATCGACAGGCACTCATCCGCCTCTTCTCAGGACAGAGCCAACGGATATCTCAAGACGCCAACCACTTGCCTCCTTCTGGCTTATGAGGACGAGGTGAGGAGGGGAGGGAAGAGAGGAGATGAAGGGAAGGGAGGAGATGAAGGGAAGAGTGGGGAAGGTAAGGGTTAAGATGAAGGGTTGGGGAGGGTTAGGGGTTAAGGAGGGTTAGGAGAGGGGAGGGTAAGGGGTTGAGGAGCGTTAGGAGAGGAGAGGGAAAGGGTTAGGAGC
>JAXIVD010005563.1:15000-17500 GCA_036785275.1 Cancer borealis
CCTAAAAAGGTCTTATCCAGCTAATGGCTACGCGGCAAAACACACTAATAATAGCATTTCTAACAAGACGAATGAAAGGCGGGCATGCAAGGCGGTACAGAGGGAAATACTAGGCCAGGCTACACACAACGAATGAGACCTGCGAGTAGCGGAGACAACGGCGGCGGCGGCGGTGGTGGTGGTGGTGGTGGTGGTGGTGGTGGTGGTGGTGGTGGTGATGGTGGTGGTGGTGATGGTGGTGGTGGTGAAGGTGTAGTAAGAGCTGTTTCTTGTGTTGTAGTTGCTCTTTCATAATATTTGTTGTTTTAGTTATTGAAGCTAATTTAGTTTTTAGAAGAAGAAGAAGAAGAAGAAGAAGAAGAAGAAGAAGAAGAAGAAGAAGAAGAAGAAGAAGAAGAAAAAGAAGAAGAAGAAGAAGAAGAAGAAGAAGAAGACAGAAACAAAGAAGTGACGGGTGACATAAAGCTTCTTGCTATAACAAGGTTACCTGTTCTAGTACACTACTCCGTCCTCCAGATGTTTACTGACAGTATGAGAGAAGGACAGTGGAGGAGGAGGAAGAAAGGAAGGAGGAAGATGATAAAGAGAGAAAGAGGGAGAAAAGAGAGAAGAAAAAAAGTCATACAGAAAATAGAAGCACATACACACAAGATAAACATAACACAGACACAACACAAACACAAAGAGACAAATATAGACACAGTCAGATAAATACGAGGACAGACAGACAGACATAAACAGACACAGACAGACCGAAAGGCAGAGACCAGGAACGGAGGGAAGATGAAAGGGAGCGAAGCTGTAAACACAAACTCCAGGAAGCGGAACAAATCTGAGAATCAAGGAGTTTCGACTTGTCTCTTGCCGTCAACTCGTCGACATCATAACCGCGACGAAAACAGGACGGAAGAGACTTTGAAAACAGGTTGTGGTGTGGTAAGGGTGAGGCGGCAGTAAGGAGACAACACACACGACCACAGACAACCAATATATTGCTCAGTAGTTTGTGTGTTTTATGTGTGACAGAAGGAGATCAATGTCTAGCTTCGTATTATTTTTCTTTTTTTGTGAGATGAAAACTTATTCTCCTATTGCACTACCGCTACAGTAAGCTTGTCTCCGTAAAGCTCATTTCTACACCTTAGTATTGTGTAAGAATGGAAGACAGATAAAAATAGTGTAGTAACTTTTAATACCATGAAAACAGAGAGAGGCTACGTGCACCGGTTACGTTCATTACTTACAGAATAACTTCCAGCAATTCTTACTTTGGAAAAATTTCAACACCACCACAGAAATTGCAACCATGAAACTCGGAAACCCATGGAAGGCCGCCAACAACCACCCCAGTAGCAGAGGCATAATGCTGCTCCACACGTCCAAGACTCTATGAAGTGTGTGTATTGCACCGCTGGGCTGTGCTGGGCCGCCGCTGCTCCAACGTGTCTTGCTGCCTTCCTCAAGCAAAGAACGATGCAAACACTGGCGCTGGCGACAAGGACCGTGATAAGGAGCATGTATTTATCTTGGTCGTCATTCCTTCCTTTCTTACTTACTTCCTTCCTTCCTTTCTTTTGAGACACTTAACGAGGATGTTTCCCTTCTACTACTACTACTTCACATGGTCATAACTCTATTTGTGCACAAGGATGTCCCAGTAAAAGCAGGGTTGCAGCTGATGCAAATACAACCAAATCCACCAGGTCTAATGTAAGAAAGACCAGCTTCCATTTTTTTTCTTTATGGAGAAGAAACAGACCAGGAGCTACATAGTCTATAATAAAAAAATATTGTATGCCGCTTCATAGAAAGACAAAAGTTATGTGTGTTCAGAGACCAATAAGCAATAACCTGAAGTACTGCCATTGCCACCTTAGATGTGAAGACGGTGAAACGGGGAGCGACGGCGGCGGCAGCGGGGACGGCGGAGGCGGCGGTGGTGGCTGAACCTCACCAAACACTATCGCTAAGACTAAGTTGTGGCGCCTTAACTGTGCAGACTATATCGTAGAGGAAAGCAAACCTACTACAACCTAGAAGAGAAGGCATTTTTTTATTGATACTGACTTTATAGAAAAATCATCGACACATCTAATTAATCTAATTAAATATGCAAAGTTAGCAGTATATAAATTGGCATATAATTTCACAAGTCATTCATGCCAAACTTATTTTACATCAATTGTCATGAAATATTTACACCAACAATGTATGACATGAATATAAATTAGAGTAAAAAGACGAGAGTAAAGCAACAGTGTATCGTGAATCACCTGGTAAATGAGCGACACCATCAAAACATGGAACGATTAACACTATTGGCAGGTTACATTATTTAAAGAATAAAACATTTTGGAAAGCACATGATAACTGCTAAGTGATGAGTCTTTGATCAAATTTACTGTGTGTGTGTGTGTGTGTGTGTGTGTGTGTGTGTGTGTGTGTGTGTGTGTGTGTGTGTGTGTGTGTGTGTGTGTGTGTGTATCTGGAGAGAGGAAGT